>ML685945.1:1559426-1621620 GCA_007922175.1 Pelusios castaneus | reverse complement strand
ATCTATCTATCTATCTATCTATCTATCTATCTATCTATCTATCTATCTATCTATCTATCTATCTATCATTATTAAATAACTGTAGCACCAGAATCCCTGATAAGATTGAGGCCCTGTTGTGCTAAGTGCTATATAACCATATAGTCTTTGTACCAAAGAAATTACAATCTAAAATAGTAAAGTTCCAAAGGGGTAGCCGTGTTAGTCTATTGTAGAAAGACAATAGAGTCCTGTGGCACTTTTAAAGACTAACAGATATATTAATCGCATGAGAAGCTCATGTGATTAATAAATCTGTTAGTCTTTAAAAGTGCCACAGGACTGTATTGTCAATCTAAAATAGTAGTAACTGTGTGAATTTTTTAAAAAATAAAATAAAATGGCTTGTTATAGCAATTGTCTGAAGACATTACTAGATGCTAGATGATATTTATTAAAACTACAGGACAACAGGCAATCTTTCATCCAGTTTTATCCATTACACTTCTCAGAGAGTCATTACCTGCAAATGATTACATGAAGTGCACTTACCAGCTCTTATTATCTTTGAAAAAATATTGTCATACAATGTCATACTGTGAGGGCAGTATGAAGAAGGGATTAACAGTTTCTGTGTTGATGACTGGACAACACAGGCAGATAGATTACACCCTGCTTTGGAAAAAAAAAAAAACACCCAAAGATTGTGTATGGCATTCTAAATCAAAGTACAAATTACTGAACTCAGGTGAAGTAATTAATATAGCTACCTCAGTGCACATTCTCTTGGTCTTAACACTATTTCCTAATGCACATATTTATATAACATACATTATTAATATATATGGATAATAAAGCCTTGGTGTGTATATATAGCATGGGAGAAATTTACGAGTGAAATGTAACATGACACAAATTATACATCAATAAAGAAATTTGAGGGAGTCTTGCTCCTTATTCCCTGGAGGCCTCCTCATTCTGCCATGAGACAGTCAGCTTTAGGAAAGAAAAGGAAAGGTGTGTCGAACCTTTTGGATTTTCCGCCAAGACACCTTGACTGAGGCTGCTGAATGGGTATGCTAAAGCTGTGCATTCTCTAGCCACCCTGGCAATGCCTTTTTCACAGCCAGTATGTTCTATATTTGGGAACTGCACTTGCTACTAGGCAGATGAGAAATTGAAGCTACTTCTACACCTTATCTTTTCTTGTGGTAGACCTTCTGTCATTGGATCTGAGTTGAATTACCTCTGTATCCATAGTTAATTAACTTTTTTAAAAAAATTGACTCTATATGAGAGGTAATAATAACTTGTGATTATTTGTTTTAACTAATGTATTTTTGAATTTGTTGGAGGGTAAAACAACTTCTAAAAATAGTATTTTATTATCCTCTCATAGTTAAGAAACAGCCAAACATATTTTAAGGTATTTTATTGGGGTGATAGGAAAAGTGGGAAAATGTAATGATAAAATAGATGCAATACTGTACATTTTTGTAAACAAGCCACACCAACCAGTGGCCTCCTTCTTGTGAAGAGATCCATATAGGAAGACATTAAAATATGTTTCATGTCCCGTTGAAAGACTTTTTCTTATACAAATTTTAATCCCTGAAATGCATGTATGTGTCATTGATGAGATGTATTGGTAATGAAAATCTGGCAGATACTCAACTATATAGCCAGAGGTGTTATACTGTACCATGAGTCTGAACTGACTTTTCACAGAAAATTCTATTTTAAAAGGAAATTGCAGTAGTATTGATTATTTTCCTCTTCCAACCTTTTATGTTCCAAGTTACATGTCTATGAAAGCTCTGCCTGGCCTAATGCTAGTAAGAATCAGGTTCCTAAATCTCTTTGCAGCTGAGTTTGAACAGTACTTACTGTGTGGAGTTTGCCGGTAGCCTTTGAAAATTTGTTATAAGGATCAGAATCTAATGGCGGCATCTGTTCCACTGGTGTCTTTAGAGAACGGCAAGGACTGCAGGATTCTAAGCCACTGGCATTATCTTGTTAACAGGAATTCTTGCTTGGATGTCTTACCTATACTTAGTGTGTCAAGTGTTGAAGGTTCATGAAAAACACCCTAAAATCTATACTAGCTTTCACTCTGAAACATAAAGTGTCTTCATAGGACTGGGTTGCAGTAGTTGTATTACTCTTTGGCTCATTTTTAGTCACATTTCTTTCATGCTGTTATATGCAAATCTTGTAGGTTTATTTTTTGTCATCATCATCTTTATTTTTCACTTTTTCTCCTAATCTATTATGAAACCAAGGTTGCCATAGGATTACTGTATTCTGTTGGTCATGCTTTCTTTATCCAGTTACATAATGAATAGGCGCAGTTCCAATGCAATCACTAGAGTAAGCACTGTACCTTGAAGTAGATGATTGCAGGAAAACCTTTGGTTTACTCTCTTCAGTCTTTAATAGCAATACTAAGCCCTGTTCCTATTGGTCTCGGTGCTTCTGTCAATATCTGTCCTGTCCAATATTTTGATTTTCCCCCTCCCTTGAGCTTAGTGAGAAAAGGGAAACCAGGTCACCTACTTCTTTCAATCATTGACTCGTTCCGGCCAAGTTTAACAAAACAAAAAAGAATAAAATGGAGCTAATCCCTTCTTCCCCCTTGGTGTGTATGATTCTTGTTTATCTTCTTGGAATGCTTCATCTCTTGTTCATTGAGGAAGAATAGCCCCCCATGTTACCTGATGGCTCATGTTTTAAGCACTCATCCAGAGCACTGAGTTTCAGAAAACATGCCTTGTACATAAGAAAGAAGATCACATACTACAGTTTTAATAAGAACTGAATCTACTAGCAAGCAAAATCTATGACATGGTTGTATTTTTGGCTCTTGGCCATTCTGAAAAGCTCATTACAACAGACACCTGCCTGTAGTGTATGCAGTGGCTATAATCCAGAAAGAACACTTATTAAAGAAAGAAAACAGTACTGAACCAATAACAGCCTACTGTCAGAATGGCAAAGCTGCTGCTGTTTAATACTGCACAGGACAAGAGCTGCTGCTTTGTGCCAATAATAATGAAAAACCTGTAGTTAGTACGTTAGCCACAGCAGCTTAAATGGATTTGAGAGCAATATAGTTTAACAAACCATATGTCCTGTCACTTCACTGATGTTGTTCATCTAAATCAGTTTTAATGCATGTGAAAATAAAAATCTGATCCAGATCACCTGATGAGTTATACATACATTAAGTTAGCATTTATTTGATGAGAGGCATTGGGTTGAAGTTTATAGGTTTGGAGATTTTCCAAAATTCTTAAACTGTTCAGTCAAACACCTGGTTTGAGTTCTGGAATTTTTTCTTGCTCTTTCATTCCATCAACGGTTAGTTGATTGAGACAAAATAATCATTCATGCTAAAGGAAATATGTGCTATGGAATAGTAGTTTAACAATCTCTAACCCAAAAACTACTCTGCACTTCTGATCCTGAGAAGGGGATTCAGATTCCCGATGGAGACCCAGTTACATCAGTGGGACAAGGCTAAGATTTCTGCTCAAGAGGTGTGAGCTTGTTCATATGATGCCCTGTGTACAGTAGATGTACTGTATTGCATTATCATTGCATTTTTTCCTATCTTCCCCATTCTTCTTACTCGTTATTTTTGAGTTGCTCCATTTACTCCTAGGATGGGTTTTTATTTATTGTTTTCCCCATTATTGTAGATGAAAATAGGGAAGTATTTACTGCTGTCTATCTAGAAGAGGAGAGCCATCCTAACAAATTATTTTTATTTCACCTTAAAGGCTTTCATCTCAGTCTACTCTCATTAATGCTGCTGTGAATGAAGAGTGCATCCACTGGAATTAAATTAGTGTAAAAAAAGGCATAAGGAGGAATAGAACCAGACCCCGCCATTCTATGTTCAAAAGAAATAGCTGAACAAGAGGGAGAGAGAAAGGATATGACTCCACAGAGCTAAAACGTGAAAAAAAATGTTATGCAGGCCAAAGAGAAAATGCACATTCATTTTTAAATGGTGCCAAAAGGTCAATAAGAATGGGGAAAGATTCAGTGACAGACTTACCAGAGATCGAAAGAATGAAAAAACAGAGCAAGATTGCAGTAAAAGGAAGAAATGTAGCAGATGGAGATCAGAGAATGACAAGGAAAGAGCATTGGGGGAAGCAATAATAGAAAGAGTAAAGGAAGGTGAAAAAAGAAGCTGAGGAGAATACCTGTATGGAGAGCTTAAGCTCTCCCTTTTTTTCTGTCTATCACTTTGAGGCACTGGGCACCTGCAACTCCTTGGTGGAAGTGTGAGTTGTAGGTTCTCAGTAGCTCTCAGAATCAGACGATGAAAGTTTAATAGCAAAATGAAAGGGTGAGAGGAAGCAAAAAGCCACCTGAAAGTGGCATAAATGCACGCAACACATACTGCACATTCCCTGCCACTAAGACATTTTTTGAAGAATGATATTTGAATATAGGTTGTTTTTAAGGTCAGGTCAGCATGTTTATGTTGAGTCCTATTAGAGGTCTTTCCTCCCTTGAGTGACTACACTGGTGAATCATTCAGAAAATGAATATGCCAAGCTGACACATCACGTTGTGTGTAAATTCTAGTTTTCCTTTTAGAGATATTTTACAGTTCTCTGCCACAGCTACTGATCCTTTGGAAGAAATTTCCAGGAAAACCTGTCAAATCTAGACAGTTGTCATAGATAATTTTTGTGTTTACTCACGTTTCTCAGGTCAGATATGGAGTTTCACAAGCCATTTGTAGCAAACATAATGACAACTTCCAAAAGCAGCTGAAAGCTTTCCAAAAATGAGTTGAGGAAAGCTTGAGTGCCTTACCAAATCACACACTTCTCACTCATTACTTATATCAGTTTCAGTCATGCACTTACTGAAGTGACTGAGAATTTTGCCATGGATTAAAGGCCAGATCTGTAGCCTATTAAAGTCAGTGGGGTCTTTCTATTGATTTCAGTGTGCTTTGAATCAGGACCTTAAAAATGTAAACATTTGTGCCCAAAATTCCCAGAAATGTGCTGTAAGCACTTTACAGACATAAACAAAGATTAGGCATCTGTGTCCCCCCATCACCAAAAAAAACAGATTACAGTATAAGATCTGATCCTGCAGACATTTATATATTAACATGACACACATAACTAGTATCACTGAAGTTAATAGGACTACCTAACATAAGTTAAAGCAAACTGGGGGATCAACTCCTCATGGGGGAATGTGTAATGCAGTCTGGAGGTGTGTGAGATGGTTTAGGGGGAAAAAGACTTACTGTGCACATTTTACCAACAGCAATGATTAACTAGCAAAGCTAATTTCTCCAGACATATCAGGTCCTCACTGGCACCATGCATTTGACTATAGATGACACTTTGCATTTTGATGGCTTTCTGTTAAGCTTGCATAGTATTTTACAAAGTTGTTGCCATCTGTATGATGATCTGTTTGCTACAATGTGGTATGTACATTTAATTGAAAGCATTGACCACAATCCCAGTTCTGCTTTTGCTCTTATTACAATCAGGGTCAGATCAGTGCAGGGGCTTTAGGGGCTACAGCCCTGGGCCCTGGTCTAAAGGGGGGCCCCTAGCTGCAGCCCTAAGGCTCCTGCGTTGATCTGGCTCCCGCCCTGCTCAGCCGGGCACAGCGCCAGCATGCCCTATAGGGGTGCAGGAAAGGGCTCTGCTGATGCCAGGGAAGGCCAGGGTTCTGGGGCCAGAGGCTGTGGTCAGCGGTGCTCCCGACCCTTTCCAGGACGGCAGTTCTGCCCTCGGGGGCAGGAGAGGCTGCTGTGTGTCCATTGCGCTCTGACTGGTGTGCGGTGCGGCCTCCAGCATGGCCCTCCAGGGTCTGGAATGGTGTGAGGCTACCACACCGGGGCCCTTGCGGTAGGTTCTAGCAGGGCGGGTAACAGTGCTCTGGGCCCTTGAGGGCTGTGTTGGAGACTGCAGCATGCACCAGCTGGCTCTGCCCCCAGGGGCAGACCACCCAGCCTGGGAGTAGTGTGGGATTGCCATAGACTGTGGCCTCTGGTCCCAGTGTCCTACCCCTCCGCCCTCCCCCCACACTGGCCTGCCCTCAGGCTGCCATGGTGGGGATCCCAGTGGGGGAGGGCCCATGGTGATGGGATGCTGGGGCCCCTTAACCTGGCCCTGATTACAATGGACCATTGGCTCTGTTAGACTCAACCAGTAACCCCCCGATTCTCTAAAGAATCGCAAATTGAAGAATGGTAATCACCGCTGGGTGTGAGGGAGGGCAGCCGTGTGTGCGAACTATCTAATCCACAGACTTATGCATGTGGATTCAGCTGCTGCGTGCGCATAGCTGTGTCAGTTATATGCGCGCGCAGGATCTGCGTCCACGTCCCGCCGTGCATATATACAACTGTGGTTTAGTTATATAGATGGACTGGATCCCCACGTGGGCAGCAGCCGAAGAATCAGCCCCTCCATTCCAGCTGCAGGATCCGTCCCTGGTACAGAGGACCCAGCTGGATGGGGGTGGCGGGGGGGAGGAAGGCAGGTCCTAGGCGGTGGCTGGAGCCATAAGAGCAATCAAGCCGCCTTCTCTTGGCTCGACAGCGCTGTCGGGGATTCCCTGTCCCGGCTCCAGGTCAGACCATGTGGGAGCTGCTCTGTGCAGCCACCGTGCAGAGCCGGTGAGTAGCACGCTTTCACCGGGCCCCTGGGAACTCCCCGTCCCAATGGACCCCTTGTGGGGGGGCTTTCTGCACTCCTGGCATTGCAGACTCCAGGCTGCCCCTGGGGAGGTGAGAGCAATGAGCTCGGAGACGCTGAGGGACCCGGACACGCACCTTCCCCGTTACACCCCAGCTGCCCACGTTGGCTCGGCCGGTCCACGCAGCCAGGCGGCCTCTGGTGAATGTGGCGCCTCCTGCAGCTCTCACACTGGGGCAGAATCCATCACCCCCCCATCACCTGCCCCCCACATCCTCCTCCCCCCCACTTCCTCCTCAGCACCCCCAGCTCCCCACTCCATCATCTGCCCTCACTTCCTCCTCAGCAACCCCAGATCCCCACCCCATCACCTGCCCCCACTTCCTCCTCCGCGCCCCCCGCTCCACACCCCATCACCTGCCCCACTCCCTCCCTAGCGACGCTCGGGGCCCCCCCCCCCTTACCTGCCCCCCACTCCCTCATCAGCGCCCCATCACCTGTCCCCCATATCCTTCTCAGTGCCCCCCAGCTCCCCGCCCCATCACCTGCCCCACTCCCTTCTCAGCGCTCCCCCAGACTGCAGTTCCCCCTCCTGGCCAGGGGTGGCGCTGCGCGGCACCAGCTTGGGTCGCTTCGTGGGGCCAGATGGAGCCTCTTGCCGGGCCGGGCCGGGCGCAGCCGCCTCCTCGGCAGGGCCGGGCAGATGGAGCGACGGTCGGGGGGGCCGGAGCCTTTGTGCGGAGCCAAGCGTGGATGTGCCCGGAGCTGGCGGGTAAGGACCCCCCCTGCCCCATGGGACCGCCCCCCCCCACGGGAGACCCCTCCCCCCAGAACCTCCACTTCTCCCCCATGGGACCGACCGCCCACCCATGGGATCGCCCACCCCCCCCAGAACCCACGCCCATGGGACCGCCCTCCGGACCCTCCGTGCATATATACAACTGTGGTTTAGTTATATAGATGAATTACTATTTTAGAATTTAGTGGGAATTGCATGTTGATTTTTTTTTTCTTTTTATCAGTATATATTGTTCTGTGGAGGGATGGGGGCAGAGTGTAATCTACTGCAGATATAAAGAAGGGTGAAGGTGATCAAATAAATTTGAGAACCACTGTATCAAGCTGCAACTGTACATACTTGCAGGAATGAGACAAACAAATGGCAAGGAGAGGAGAAAGAAAATCACAATAGGTTACGAGCTATATTTACTATAATTTAATGGCATGCTCTGTCCATTTTTGTTGGTGTTTAGTAAATTTAACTTGTATGTTTATCAGGTCTTACAATTATTAAAATTAGTAGGAAAACAATTCTGAAGACCTCCTGTTGTAGATTTCTTTAAGGGAGTCCAAAGAAAGGCAGTAGTAATTCATTTTTTTTAAATGTAATGATTTTTAAATGATGTTTTATATTAAATGAAGTGCTAGCGACTGCATGTTGCAACCACTATATATTTATTTATTTATTTATTTTTAAATAACTGATAAAGGGATTAGGGGGAAGTCCAAAACTGGTTTCATGCCTTTATTTGAAATGTGTAATTTTCCATGTTGAAGTTGAATTTTGACTTCAAGGCTGAAAAGGAAATCTATTCCTCATTAGATCACTAGAAGTAAAACTCCATGAACAGTAACAAATAGTTCAGTTCTTATCACCTTGCTCACGTTGACCGATTGGTCCTTCATCAGTTGAGACTGTGCCGATCACAAAACGTATTCCACTCTTCTCTCATTCTGGCCATCCTTCGCCGCTCTTGTCTGTATCTGCTTGTCAGGAAACCATCCCACCTCTTTGGAGGCCGGCTGGGTGGTCACTTCAGTTTTCATGGATCCCACTCAGATATAGCTGCGGTCCATCGATTGTTGCTGAGTTGGGCTACATGTCCTGCCCAACGCATTTTGTTGAGCCTGCTTTCACCCACAACATTTCGCACTCCAGACTGCTGCCTAATTGTTTCATTGGGGATGCAGACATGGAGTGAAAAGCCCAAAATTATTCTTTCCATGACCCTCTGCGTGACAGACAGTTGTTCTTCAGTCTTCATCAGCGACCATGTTCCGCTGCCGTATAGCATCGCTGGAAGCACGGCTGAGTTGAAAATATTCACCCAAGTTGTTTTGCTGATCTTTCCTTGGAGGTTATTCCTAATACCATTGAATATGCACCATCCAGCTTTTCTTCTTTGCGACAGTTTGCCTTTCAGATCATGACACATGTTGACTTCCTGGCTCAGATAAACGTATGTGTCGACTTCTTCGATCTGCTCTCCTCCGAGAGTTATTTGGGTTCTTGGTAGGACATCTGATCACATGTATTTTGTTTTTGACCGTTTGATTTTCAGTCCGACTTGACTACTTTTGTGTTCCGTTCTTCAAGCATTCTCTGAAGCTGGGTGGTATTTTCGGCAATCAGCACTATGTCGTCTGCAAACCTGAGATGGTTTAGCTGCTTGCCATTATTGTTGATCCCACTTTCAAGTCCACTCATTGAAAAACCACTTCGAGATAGGCTGTGAATAATTTTGGTGAAACGGTATCTCCTTGTTTCACGCCCTTCTTGATGGGGATTTGGAGCGATATATCGATGCTGCAGCCAGAGTTCACCTCCTTTAGTAATTTAATGTATTTCATGCTGATGCCCTGTTCTACAAGATCTTTAAGAATGGTATTGGTCTCCACTTTGTCGAACGCTTTCTCATAGTTGACAAAGGCAATACAGTAGATACAAAGATTGTTGTGCCTGTAAGAGAACATAATATTATTTCCCTGTGCTAACTGTGAGAGTTATTCATTGCCCATATGCGGATGCAAAGGTCACTTGATTGTTAGAATTATAAAGTAAAATCTTCACATCTAAAGAGAGGGGGGTCTTTACTTGAAAGGAGAGAGGCTTGACTTTTTTATAGCCACATCACAATCTCCAAAAGGTGGGGTATTTTTTTTCAGAGCTGCCTTTGGAAGACAAGAAGATCTCTCTTTTATTGCATGATTGTCCCCTGGTGACTTTAAAATAATGGACAACAGAGAGAAAATTATTCTATAAAAACAGGAAAAGTTGAACTTGTAATGAAAGTACCTTAACATATAAATTAATGTAGACACTTATCCGTCAAAGATTTTATGCACGTGCTTAATTTTGCAGTATAGTCAGTCCCATTTACTTTAACAGAATTTGTAAAGTTAAATATGTGCATTAGCTTTTGCCAGATCGAAGCAAAAATCCTGTTTCTAGATTGAGGAGAGGTTGACTTTTACCTTTATTTCTTCCCAACCTGCCCCCACCCCGAGCCCCATGAACTTCAATCCTGGAATGTAATCTATGTTAGATTGGCTTTGAGTTTGTGCTAAAATGCCACTGATGTCATTAAGGCCAGTTCTACACTACTGACCTATATTGGTATAACTACATTGTTCAAAAGTGTGAAAAATCCACACCCTTGAGTGATGGTTGTTATACTTCCATGTTGTTATGTTGATAGGGTTGCTTCTCTCAGGGAAGTGGATTAACTACACTGTTGATGGGAGACCTGCTCAATCGATCGGGAAGTTGACCCGGTAAGTCCATCCTATGAAAAAGAGCAGCACTGAGTCAAAGGGAGGGCATTTCCCTTCAACTCACTGCAGTGGATCTGCCATGGTAAGTAGATATTAGGTAGTCAAAAGGAGATATGCAAGTTATTTTACATAACTTGCATATCTCCCTTCAACTGCCACTGACAACCACAGTAAGTGTAGACCGGGCTTAAGACTGTGCAGGAGTAAGGTCTATCTGTGTGAATCAGATTCTGCTATTAGGATTTTTTAAACACCATCCAGAACTCTGGAAATTATCCTGAACCTGTATTTTCTCTTGTGCAGATGAAAAGCATTTCACGTCTCTTTGGCTATGTCTCCACTTGTAATTTTAAGTCGACTTTAACTAAGTCGACTTAGTGTGTCTACACTTAAAATTAAAGTCGAATGAAGGGGGAACTTACAAAGTTGACCTAGAGCGTCCACACTGGACACCTAGGTCAACTTCTAGGGGCTAGGGAGACCTTGGGCAGGTCCACGGTCGTGGTGGTGGGGGAACCCCTTGTGTACAATGGGGCAAAGGGGGACAGGGACCCTGGCAGGGCATGTGGGTAGGGTGTGATGCTGTCTGGATTTAGGGAAGCATTTATGATATTATTTTTATTCATATATCATAAATGCTATAATCAATAGGAACTATGTCATGTTTGGTATCAATAGAAAGGTAGTAATTTGCTGGGAATGATTATATAGTTTATGTCTAGGAATTGTATTTGGATTAGAAGTTAATTTAGTTAGGAATTTGGTGTTATATCTATACTTTAACTTGTAAAACCATTGTCTCCTTAATGTTAAGGAATGTGCCAGCTACAATGGGCCCAGGGCGTAACCTGATGAGTCATTAAGGACAAAATGGTTGTATTCCTTAGGTCCTTAATGGCTCATCAGGTTACTCCCTGGGCCCACTGTAGCTGGCACATTCCTTAACATTAAGGAGATAATGGTTTTACAAGTTAAAGTATAGATATAACACCAAATTCCTAACTAAACTAACTTCTAATCCAAATACAATTCCTAGACATCAGCTATATAATCATTCCCAGCAAATTACTATCTTTCTATTGATACCAAACATGACATAGTTCCTATTGATTATAGCATTTATGATATATGAATAGAAAATAATATCATAAATGCTTCCTTACATCCAGATAGCGTCACACAGGGCTCTGCCCTGCCCTTTGGGGGGCATGCCAGGCTCTTCCTGTGCTCCCCCCCCCAGCAGGGAGAGCATTGGTGTAGTCCTGGGGTAGCCCTAAGTCGACTTAGAGCTACCCCAGGGCTGTACTGGCTTAATTCGACTTTAAAAAGTCAAATTAAGCCTTAAGTCTAATGGAAAGGTGGTTTAATAAAGTCAACTTAATTTTCATTGTCGACTTTACTTTCCTTAAGTCGACTTAAGCAAGCTGCTTAAGTCGACTTAAGGAAACAGTAGTGTAGACGCAGGGTAAATTAAGTCGACTTAAGCAAGCTTAAGTCGACTTAATTTACCAGTGTAGACGCAGCCTTTAAGACTTTGTGAAAATTATTTCATAGGTTTTTTTCCCCAACAGTTTCATGTCTGCATATTTCATCTTTTCATTTTTCAAATTTGGTTTGCAGTGAAAACAAGTAGAGAGAAGTGTAATATAAGTTTTGTTAATTTTTTTAATTAAATTTTGCAATTTTTCTGATTAATAAGTCCTTTTTGGAGTGAAAATTAAATTAAGTGCTAAGACTTTATGGATTAAGCTATTATAAAATGCAATATCTCAAATATTTTCTCATGTACATCTGTTAAATATAAGAGAACCTGGGCTTGTTGCACAGTTGATTTGGTTGAACATTGAAGTTAATTAATATGCTGGAATATCAAGAAAGAATGAGCCAGTTATTGGACATCTTTGATCATGGGGAATTCTTCTTGTAACCTTTGAGAAAGTCCTTTCCCAAATGCTCTGCTGCAGAGAGAGATTTCTTAACCTCTCTGATGGGTGTCGATGCCAGTTGACAGAGTATAACAGTAATCAGCCATCTGGCTAGCGTTCAGTGGAGAGAGTTTGTCATCTCCCCCAGTTGCCATCAATTTTGCCATTAATTTCCCAAACAGCTGAAAATCCTCTAGTGCTTATATTAACGCTTAGAAGATAATGGCTTTAATAATTAAGATTTAGTGTGAAAACATTTTAAAATTAAGATAATTATCTAAAGACTTTCTGGGTTTGCATTTTCCTGGGTGGAGAAAACTGCATTCTGAAGCATGTGGCTTATAGACAGAAATTATTTGGATTCTTCCCAACGTGAAGAAAATGGGGAACTATGAGATTGATTTGTGCTTCCTTTTACTGATGGTGCAGTCAACATGTGGCATGTATTTCTGTGTTAGAAAGATGGAGGTGATAGTGGTGGGCATAGAGGCATTGCTTTGGTTTAGATATAGTTCATTACATTTTCTGAGCATTTAAGCATCAAAAAACAAATTCTGTTCTGTTAACTCTACTGCTACCCCATCTCATCTTGTAGAGAAAAACCTCTATTCTTCATCACACCATTGTCAATCTGATGTCAGTGTAGTTACTCCAGATTTACAATCAAATATCTGAAAACAGGACTTGGCCCACCATGTGAAACTGGGTTTTCAGCAGAGTAACTA
This sequence comes from Pelusios castaneus, assembly GCA_007922175.1. Taxonomy (NCBI): domain Eukaryota; kingdom Metazoa; phylum Chordata; order Testudines; family Pelomedusidae; genus Pelusios; species Pelusios castaneus. The sequence continues at coordinate 1,608,744 of ML685945.1, read as the reverse complement.
AGAGCAACATTTGGCCTCTAAGGACATCAGTAATTTAAAATTAGAGTGCCTAGAAGAACAGTAGATATTTCACTTCCCAACTCAAACAGTTACAATAAAATCATACAACTGGAAGGGACCTCGCGAGGTCGTCTAGTACAGTTCCCTGCACTTATGGCAGGACCAAGCATTGTCTAAATTGTCCCTGATGGATATTTGTCTAACCTGCTCTTAAAAAATCTCCAATGACAGAGATTCCACAACCACCTTAGGCAATTTATTCTAGTGCTAAACAGGAAGATTCCTGACAGGAAGATTCTCCAAATGTCTACCCTAAACCACCCTTGCTGCCATCTATACCCATTGCTTCTTGTCCTAGCCTCAGAGGTAAACAAAAACATGTTTTCTCCCTCCTTCTTGTAACCGTTTTACATACTTGAAATCTATTATTCCCCCCTCAGTCTCATCTTTTCCAGACTAAACAAAACCATTTTTTTTTAATCTTTCCTCATAGGTCATGTTTTCTAGACTTTAGTAGTTTTTCTTGCTCTTCTGTGGATTTTGTCTAATTTGTCCACATTTTTCCTGAAATGTGGCCCCCAGAATTGGACACAATACTCCAATTGAGGCCTAATCACCACAAAGTAGAGTGGAAGAATTACTTCTTGTGTCTTGCTTACAACACTCCTGCTAATTATTCCAGAATGATGTTTGCTTTTACAAGGGTTTAACACTGTTAACTCCCATTTAGCTTGTGATCAACTATGATCCTCCAGACCAATTTTCCACAGTCCTCTTTCCTAGGCAGTCATTTTCCATTTTGTATGTTTACAACTGATTGTGCATTCTTAAGTGGAGTATTTGTCTTTATTGAATTTCATCCTGTTTACTTCAGACCATTTCTCTGTTTTTCCGGATCATTTTCAGTTTAAATCCTATTCTCCAAAGTACTTGCTCCGATGTTGGAATTGTCCTCAGACTTTATAAGTGTAATCTATGCCATTATCTAAATCATTGATGAAGATATTGAACATAACTCCTGGCAAGGTGTTGCTGGGGAATGTACCTTAAATGGTCCCCCATCCAGCTCATGCTTCATCACTCTCCAGCTACTCAGCCCTGTGGCTGAGTTCTGCAGGCTACCCAGCCCTCCGGTTAAGTACCTCAGTCTATTGCTTCTCCCTTCCAGGGGAAAGTCCACTCCCTTTTCCTGGCCACTATTTAGTCCTTAAATGGCTCAGGAGTCCAATTCCACCCTGGCCGAGTGTGGAGGGACCTGGGCCTGCCCACTTCTCCAGGCCCCAGCCCAGGAACCCTAAGTGCCCCAACTCTGTCACCAATAGTGCCACCTCCCTCCAGTCTCATCCAGTCACTTCCAATTTCCCTGAGTCGCTTTCCCTGCAACCCCCAGTCCAGTCCGTGCCCTCACCACAGGGCCACTCCAGCTTTCTGGTCCCATCATCCCACCAGTGTCTCCGCAGCCTTCTGTCCCATGCTGGCCCCTCAACTCTGGACCGCTCCCTGGACCTCTGGACCTTCAGGACCTCAGGCTCCTTGTCCACTCCCAGTGGCTCACTGGGAGCTCTTCTGACTGCCTCAGCTCCTGGTCTCTGCAGCTCCACTCTTATACTGTCTGCTGATCCCTGATTGGCTTTTTCTCCTCGCAGCCCATTGGCTACAGCTTCCCAGCCGTTCTCAACCCTATAAAGTCCAGTGCAGAGCAACCACCCCATCACAACTCCTCTCTAGGAAAGGTATTCCAACCAGTTATGCACCCATCTTAAAGTAGTTCCATCTAGGTTGTTATTTCCTTAGTTTGTTTATAAGGTAATACAAAACAGTACCAAATGCCTTACTAATGTGAATATATACAACACCTGGCATTTTCCTCTTATTCACAAGGCTTGTTACACTGTCAAGGAAAGCTATCAGGTTGGTTTGGCATGATTTGTTCTTGACCAGTTCATGCTGAGTATTACTTATCACCTTATTATCTTCTAGGTGTTTGCAGATTGATTGCTTAATTATTTGCTCCATTATCTTTCCATGTACTGAAATTAAGTTGACTGGTCTGTAATTCCCTGTTTATAGCTTGGCTCTATATTTGCCCTTTTCCAGTCCTCTGGAATCTCTCACATCTTCAATGACTTTTAAAAAAATAATCGCTAATGTGTGAGATACCACCTCAATCAGCTCCTTAAGTATTCTAGGCTTGAGGATTTCAGAGTATTCTTGAGTATTTCAGTAGGCCCTAGTGAGTTGAAGACATCTAACTTAAGTAATTTTTCACTTGTTCTTTCCTTATTTAATTTCATATCCTACTTCATTTTCACTGGCATTCAGTATGTTAGGTGTCCAATCGGTATACGTTTCTGGTGACCTTGAAATCGTAATAAGTCAATAGTTTGCAAACCAAAAATTATATTATATAACTAGTGATAACATGAATGTAACATATGGAGAAAGCCACCAACACACTGTTTGTCAAAGTTGACTTACAGCCAAATATGAAATGCCAGTAAAGTAGAAAGGCTGAATTTAGAAATGATTTCCCTGAATCAGTGCTGGTACAAGTCAGAGTACATTATCTTGCGTTTTTGAGATGTCAAACCTCTTTATGTTCTGTTCTTCTTGTCAAAGATACTACTATCATCATGCTGGAAAATTCTTTTAAACTCTGTGAAATCAGACAATGAGGGGTTTTATATACCATAATGAGTCACAACTCCTGTATCTAATGAGAGGATGTGTGTGTGTTGTCCAAAAATAATTTATTTTGCATTTGAGTCTGGAAATTGTCTAAATACTCTTGGATAATCTCAAATAAGTCTTGGGTGAAGACCACAATTAACAATTTTTTCCTGTGGAACAATGGGAATTTCTACAATAAGGATAAAATTCACCTGTGCAGGAGACCCCTTCCTTGATGGGCTACCCAGTACTGGGGAACAAACTTTCACAGGAACTAAGGGTCCATTTAACTGTAAGGGAATGAACTATGTTTCTGAGAGCTGCTAAAAAGCAAACAAAAAGCACTCCGAAAATAATTAAATTAAATGTGGTACAGGGTGCATGCCCTGGATGAATCATGTAGATGAGACGTATGGTCTAATCCAGGGTCAGCAAAACCACATAGGGATGACAGAAGGGACTAACACAGACACAATGGAAATGTTATGGGAGGTCTGCCCCTGCACAAATGTGAATTTGGTCAGAGAGCATCGATTGGGCCCTGAAGCCACCACTATAGTGCCTGGGATTGGGCCAAAGAGCAAGAGGCTGAAATGGGCCCAGAAACATGTTGGAACCCCTCCCTCATAGCCAGGAGCCAACTCCGCACTGTTTTCCCCCTCCCCCACCAAGTCTCAGTACTGCCCCTCATTCTTCCTTCTATCCCTCCACTCCCTCATTTGGAGGGAGTTTTTGCCCCCACAAGTCTGGTCATTATTACATTCATGCTGCCAGAATGGTCCCTAGGAGCCTTTGTGGCCAGGACTCAAATTAGAGCAGTCCTTTGTGTCAGAGGTCACTTTCACCCTCAGTAGCCACAGAACTGGGGAGATGTATTGCCTTCCCTCTCATTCCCTGAAATGGGCTCAGCAACTTGTCAAGAATTAGTTCTCCCCTTGTGCTGTAATTCTTTATCAATCTACACTTGTTTTTATACTGGAGTAACAGCACTGAGCTCATTGGATTTATTCCTGATTTACACCTGAGGCAGGGCCATAGAGCATATGTTAGCCACTTTGATATTTTAACACCAATGCTCTGGCTTTCTAGTTTACTAATCTGACGCACTCCAAAGCTGCACTAATGAGTTTAACTTATTTAGCTAAGGAAAGATTTATGGACAACATGTATGCTGGATAAACAAGAAGCCTCATATATTCCAGTTTGGCCTGTTTACAATGAATTCAAAAATAAGTGTCTTTGACATGTTTTTCTCTTTTCTGCATTCCTCTGGAATAGCATGTGCCTTTGGCGGTTTGCTGTTCTGTTCTAAGTGTTTTCATTGTTTTAGCAGCTTTAATCCTTTAAAAGTTCATTTCAGTTGACTTTTTTGCTGTTCAGTAAAACCTCTTTAATTAATCTGACCCTAAATAGACTTCCCTGTACCCTCCCTGTGCAACTGATTAATTTATAATCCACATGCTTGTTTTCAGCTTTATAAATGTTACATATTTCTTCCCATTTAGTTTTGTCTGTTACAGTGCTCTCTGTTTTTTTCCCATTTTGTTCTAAATTCTCCTGGAGTGTGTGCAGCTGAAAGAATACTGTAATTATACCCTTATGAATCATAACCTCTCTTCTTTTAATTACAATTAAGGGAATCCATATATTATTGTATTTGGGTTTCTGCATAAATTAAGAAAACAATGTGGAACAAAGTGGATTTTGAAAGCTGAAAAAATGAAGACAAAATTAGTTTGTATGTATGAAGATGCTGACTCATTTTTTAGTGCTGACACTTTCAAAATATAGCGATACAGATGGAGCCTTGATCCATCCAGCTAATAGCCCACTGTGTTTTATGGATGTTATTAAGGAAGGAGAGTGTTGTTGAAAATTTTCCCCATCCTTTCCTCTCTACTTTTTCTTTGTTCTGTGGTCTCTGTGAAGTAATATGCTTATCCTTGATGTGATGACCTTTCAGTTTATGTGGCTTGAAAGAGAACTTCTTTCACTCATATCGGTGGAACAAGTTAGAGTAGACACAGTGGCTATGTCTACACTGGCAAATTAATTCGAATTAAGAAAGCTTAATTCAAACTAACTAAAGCCATGGCTACACTAGGCTTTCATTAGTTCGAATTAAGGGCTTCCTTAATTTGAATTAATAAATTTGAATATACTATTCGAACTAAGGGTGAATTCGAACTAGTTAGTTTGAATGAACCAATGTGGCCATGTTAGTTCAAACTAATTGCTCAGTTCGAACTAACCGGCCCATCGAACTCAATGAAATTCGTTAATTCGAACTAAGCAAGTGCCATGAATGCCACTTGCTTAGTTCGAACTAAATTTTTCTAGTTCGAATTAAGTTAATTTGAACTTGAATTAGTTAGTTTGAATGAACTAATTCGAACTAACTTTAGTAAGTGTAGACATAGCCAGTGAGAACTACATCTGAATATATATATAAGCTCTGAAATACATATGAAAATAAAGTTTCACTCTGGATATGCAAAACTTGCCATGCTTCAACAGCTGATGGAGGTGTCCTGCAGAAGAATTGCTTCATATAGGACAATGGTGATGTAAGACTATGATACTTTAATTAGTTGTTCATACTGTTACAATACTGATTTAATATTGTCCTTCAATGCTAAAAATCTCTACTCTTTAAATTGTATCTTTTAAAATGTAATTACTTAACAAGGTCTTCCATAAGTGGTAGAATAGAAAGGAGCAAAAACAGAGACTTTGGCTCTGATCCACAGTTAGATCTCTGCAGACAGTCATCTCCATGTGTGCAGAGTGACAGTGGACAGTGAGGTCTGCCCAAGTGCATCAGACCACAGAATCAGGGCCTATATGCATAGACCAGAAATGAGACTATGGAGTAGTCATGGGCTACAGTATACAACTATTAGTCTTTTTTTTAATTTAGTTTTTCTACGCTCACGTTGTCCCATCTTTCCTCAAGTACAGCTTTGCCATTTCACAATATTTGTTGTTCTCCCTCAAGCACCAGCTTCTGGAAAGAAGAGATTGCAAAAGATCATGTTCCAGAGGGGTAGCTGTGCTAGTCTGAATATAGCAAAAACAATGAAAGTTCTGTGGCACTTTAAAGACTAACAAATTTCTTCAGGCATAAGCTTTTGTGGACTGCAACCCACTCTGTAAGATTCACTGAAGAAATTTGTTAATCTTTAAGGTGCCACAAGACTTTCATTGTTTTTGCGAGTCAGGAGATTTTCTTACTATTACTAAAAAGAGATGTTTCTAGTCCTCATGGTTTCACAGGAAACTTGAAAACGTGATGTGACTTCAAGGTAAAAGCTCACAAGCCAGACTTAAATAAAAAGAACTCAAAGTTGTTATTTTTAAAAACATCTTTTAATGTTTAAACCAATCTCATGCTTTTTTGGGTCTGCACTCATTTCTGAGTGCTTAAGGTTGGCATTCCTATGAAGAGTTCTGCTGAATGGGATTTTCAAATGGATGGAAAAGCTGAAAAGATGTTGATTTATGAACACACACGGCATACTGCTGATGGCATAAAAAGGGCAGTGACATTCATGTAAACCTTGTACATGGTCAGCTGCAAGGCTGTTTCTAGCAGGTCAGGCTTTTGTACCAGATACAAACTTGGTATAGAATGTCCTTTCTAGAGAAATATAACAGACATGAGATACAGCTTTTCAGCATTCCATTACACTCTCCCCTTTAAGTTTTACATTCCTATTATTTACAAAATTTACATGATCATATTTTAAAGTTAAATACAAATCAGTGGGTTAAATGTCTCTGATTCATACTGGTTTTCTAATTATATGACCCAAACCTGTAATGATTTGGCTATCTGGCTGTCCATTAGTTGATAGGCTGTGATTGGTTGAAATCTGTGAGTTGTCCTCTTTTTGTTTTGCATCTGTAGAGTTTATTCTGTTGATTGTTCTTTCTGAGGCATAAACTGTAGATTTTGATGGTTTCGGTTGAACGTCTCCACTGTCAGTCATGAACACATATGATCTGGGCAATGAATTATTTGTCATTGCAACAGGTGGAGTTGCCCATCTTTTTTTCTCCAACCAGTTTGACACAGTCACCCAGCAATTCTTCGAGTGACATCTGTTGTAAAAGTGTTTGTAAGCTCTCCTTGCCTTTCTATCCGATTAGGCTACTCTTTTCATGTCTTGCCACGTTAGAGAGAGATTCTCTTCCATAATTGGAAAGTTATCCTCTCATCAGGAGCTGTACTGGACTATATTCTTGTTGTAGGATTTATTTGGCTGTCTGTACAACTCTCAGAGCCACTCCATTTATGGTGGGCAATATGGGCAGCTAATAATATGGTCAAAATCACATTAAGTTTGGAGTGACTTAAATTCCAGTGCAGTAAATTGTGCTCTGTTGTCTGTCATTAGTAATTCAGGAAAACTGAAATGAGCAAAAGTTCATTTCAGTTTCTTAATAACACTATGGCACGTTATGTCTTTCAAGATATTATTTCCTATGAAACAGTAGTACGCTACAATCAGGTAATAATATCCTCTGAATTCACATAAATCTGCAGCTAGTCTTTTCCACCTTTTCTGGTAGAAGTGTTTGTGCTCTATTGTCTCCTGCCTTGATTTGTACTGGATTTCCTTTCAAAATTCCAGTGCCATCAAATCCTCCATCAAGTTCTTCCATATTTCTCCCAAGTTCTCACATACTGTGTCAAAGAACGTTATTGGTTTTTGATTACATGCACTTGTAACCTTCGGGTGGGCTAAATTCATTTAGTTGCCCTTCTCCAGTGCCCCACATAAATCAATCCCAACCCCTACGGGGAAAGCAGCTGGAGACCCAGGATCCAGTCTGTACAGGACTCACGGCGAAGCTTGCTCAGAGCTACACTCACACATTAAAATACTACTAAAAACAAACATAACAATGAACTTTATTAACCACTAACTAAATAAACCTTATCCTAAGAAAACAAACTACAATTAACCAAGAACAATCCCTTGCATGAAAGATCCCCAAGAGTCCCAAAGTCTGTGTGGAGTTCACCCAACTCTCAGCTACAGTCTCTGTTCCAGTGTGGAAGCTTGAGTGGCAAGAAATAGCTGTCCTCTTCTTTCTTTCCTGGGATCCTCTGTAGCATTACTTGCAGGCTTTCTCTTCTCCTCTGCATCCAGCCCTCAGTCCCATATGTATGTCTGCAAGGTCTGTTGCAAATGACTCCTTTACATGGAGAAAACATCTTGTTCACTCCTGGCTCGGGTCCTCTCCAGAACACTGAGCACATGGTCTCCCCTCAAGGGAGCTCCTGCCTGCTGTCTGCTCAGGCTGCTGTTCTCCAGTCATCTGACTGACAACATCACATCACACCAGCAGGGTACACTGTGAACCATGCTCAAATTGCTACCACTCCCTGCTTCTGGAAGTTTCCAGTTGTGGGTCACTAATCTGCCCAACAACAGTAACCCACCCTCAGCAGGTCTCTCAGAGATAGCCTTTTCAGGCATATGGGTTACACACTTTTGATGCATAGCATTTATCTTTGTAAGTTGCTTCTCTGGAAAGCTGACCTGTGCAGATCAGCATATCTCCAGAGCTAGTCAAGGCTATGTCAGATGATTTCAGCTCTGAGAAGGGATTGAAGATAATTCTAAATCCTTTCTGAGATGACTATGACATCAGCTCTTTAGTCAATTTTAAAGTCAATAGTCTTTTCATGTTGCATCTGATGAAGTGGGTTATAGCCCATGAAAGCTTATGCCCAAGAAAATCTGTTAGTCTAAAAGGTGCCACAGGACTTTCGAGACTTTTCATGAGTATTCAGTTTCACTCTCCAGGAAGGCTCTGAATTGCCACACATGACAGATCCCAGAAACAATGGTTCTTGATTGTCTGTCATCATAGTCTCCTCTTTGACTGTCTTAGTACCGCAAACAGCTGCAAAATGTTCATATTTTGTACATTAATTATGTATTTCATTGTTAGCTCTGCAGATGTACCTTCAGCTTCATAATTTTCCACATCTTGTACACTTAGTCTGAAAGGCTTTGTAGTTAACCTGGGACTCCCTCATAGCCTCAGGGCTTTCATGGTAATGACTTTTAATGCTCATGCTTTGTCTGTTTACAGCAAAGTTTCTGGTTTTCATAGTTGCTCCTGACTTTGTTCTCCTCTTTGATGAGTTCATATGTCTGTATAACTGTGGATGGATTTTAAATCTATTTTAAATTGTAGTTACTGTGAGAGGCTTTTTTGTCAATTAACCCAATAACTGGCTTGTCTCATGTATTGCAGTTCCAAAATCACAGTTTTCAGCCAATGCATGCAGAGCTCTTATAAATGATCTAACATTTTCTCCTGGTTTTTGTTTGTTTGTTTTGTTTTATTTTGTTTTAAATTGTCTAGGGAAAATTGGCTCTTTCATAGGCCACATTTCTCTGAGGTATAAAAGAATACATCAGTTATAGCCAGAATCCTTTCATAATCATATTAGTGACTATTTTCAGAAAGATCAAAGGATTTAATTATATACTCTGCCTGCTTCTCTACAGTATAAATTAAAGATGATTCCTGAATATCTCCAGTTTCCTTATGGAGTTTTGAATCAATGTAAAATCTTGTAAAATACTGCTTCCAGGCTGTCCATACTGAAAGTCTGCCAAACTGAAATTCTCTGGGGACATTGAAGAATGTCATGTTGATGAGATCATGCCACCTATGTTGATGTTTTTAATGTTTGTATTCTTTATTGCTGTTTTCAATTTGGTTTTGTTATCCTCTAAAGCTATTTGCTGTCTTTGCTCCTGACTCTGTCATATACTCCTTACAAAGAGAGGAGTCTTTTAACAGGTCCTGACTTCTCCTCAGGGCGTAACTTTTTCTGACTTTGGTTTAGGCCTCAGGTGTTACACCAGGCCCATGCTCCAGAATTTCTCTTTCTACTACAGTGTTATAGGCAGGTCAGGCTTCAGCATCAGATAGGAATGGCTATATCTTTCCCAGAAAGATATAGTACTGCCAGCTTCAAGAGATCAAAAATCATGAGTCAGTTCCGCCAAAATCATGAGAATGGCTAAAAAAACCCCATGATATTCTTTTAAAGGATTATACTGTGTTTTTAGTTCAGGCTCTTGATTTTCGAACTCTTCTTGCCCATTTCTAGGTGTGTGTATGTGACAATTAGTGTTATCCCACATGTAATAGATAAGGTGATTTTGGCTACTGCTTCAGGAGTTCTCACCTCTACATCTGCCCCCTGTTGCCCTCTGGCAGCCTTCAGATCATTGTTCAGCCCTTCCAGACCCTACTTGCTCTTCTTAGGGTTTTTCAACCACCCCAGTCCTGAGCGGGCTACAGTGTCATCTCCTCTCCGACATCTCAGGTTGGCTGGGGTGCAGCCACTTGGGACTGTCATCCAGAACCCCGCTGCCCAGGGCTGTTAGCCATAACCAGTCCCACCAGGTTACCAGTCCCAGGTGATGGAAGTACTTCTGTCAACCTCCAGCCTGGCTTGTGAGGGTGACAGTGAAAGCCCTGCAGGCTAAGAAAATAAATCTTAAAATTTGATAGTCTTCTCATGAGATCATGAGTGAGGCTTAATATTCCTTAGAAATCATGTCTCTCACAATAAAAGTTGGCATGTCAGGAGATATACCAGGTATGTTTGCTAAAAGAGTCTTTAATGCACTGCCCGAAATGGCTGTTGTGAGCTTAGGATACATTACATATGGTACTACATAGTGGCTGAACAATATAACACAGATTAACATTCCACTAGAGTGACCACCTTGGAAAAACGGGAAACTTGACAGTTGGGGCAGTTGTCCTAGGTGCAGACATGGGTGTGTGAATCTTTAGGATCTGTGTTGCTTCCTTATTAGGCGATTTTTCATCTTGAGTAATTGTGCTGATCTACTGCACAATTCTACCTCCTCTAACTACTGGCAGGAACTGCCTCCAATTTCACTGCTGCTCCATGTGATGCCTCTTGTCTCCTCTTTGTCCCAGCAATTGATATTAATAAGTAAGAGTTCTTTATTTTTTCCTGAGCTCCTTTTCAGCTAGTATATTCAGAAATAAATTAATCTTGTGTAAATATTGTCACACTCATGTTCAGCAGAGCCGTGATAATCTACACTTCATTAAATCTTTATAATCTGCCAGCAAAAAGTGCGTGGCGGGGGGGAGGAGAAACAAAATGTGTCTCTCCACAGATTTCAGTGGAAATTTAATAGCAGATGTAGTGAGGCTTCATGTTGTTAAGATTTGCTTTCTTTCACAAACTATACCACTGCATATCTACTAGGTTACAGCACTACAGCAGACAAAATCAATGAATAAAGTATATTTTGTGATCCAGTCCTTTTTTAGTGAGTTAGTTACTCTCCAATTTGGAAATTTAGTCATTCACAACAGGTTTCACAGACAATAAAGCTAAAGAGCTGATTTCTACATTGTTGTAGGGTTGTTTATTACTCTGTTGCGTGATACCTTAGAGTCTTGCAACTCTTTTGAATTTAGCATCACGGTATATCTATGAATTTTGGAAGCATTATCATAATCTTTTTTAATAGATCGGGAAACTGGAGTATAGAGAGATTAAGACCCTGACACTACAAAGACTTAAACGTGGCTGTGAGTATGGTGGATGTGGCTCAAACTACCATTGACTTCAAAGAGACCAGGATTTCATCCCGTTAAAAGGGCCATTCAGGGCTTGTCCATTTGCTTGAAATTACAAAGGAAGTCTTTGCCAAAGCTGTAGAATCTAGATTTCATGATTTCAGATCCAGTATCTTAACCACAAGCTCACTTTCTTTTTTTGATTTTTTTTTTAAATTCTCTATATGAATACTTTTCCATTAATAACATTAAATTTGGCATTTATTATTGTTAGCTATATGATTTGCAGTTATGACAGTCATGAACCATCATCACTGTGTGGTAGGGGCTGTACAAATATTGAACAAAGACCTTACTACTTTCCAAATGATAAACTTTTCTTGTAGTCGGCCTCGCTTATAGGTTTGGAGCAAAGAGGGTTGTTTAGTTTTGCATCTGTAAAAGATTTTAAAAAGTAAAGAACAGTCTCTTAAATTTATGAGTTAATGTTCACAGTGAACAAGCAGTTTCCACCGACGTCAGTTTTGAACCTCGATTGGAACATATCACAAACTTTACAAGTCAGTGTTACTGTTTTAAACTAGACCATTTATTTCAATCAAAACTGATTTTTTTTCTATTACCCACTGCTCTTGGCTATGTCTACACTTATCAAAGTTAGTTCAAATTAATTAATTAAAACTAACTAATTTGAACTAATTTTAGTTAGTTCAAATTAACTTAATTCAAACTAGCAAATTTTAGTTTGAATTAGTCAATTGCATTGAGCTCAATGTGCCGGTTAATTCGAACTAAGTGCTTACTAACTAGTTCGAATTAACCCTTACTTTGAAAAGTATAAGCGAATTTATTAGTTTGAATTAAGGAAGCCCTTAATTCGAACTAATAAAAGCTCAGTATAGCCCTGGCTTAAGTTAGTTCGAATTAAGCTTCCTTAATTCAAACTAACTTGCCAGTGTAGACATAGCCCTTGTGATTTAGATAGAAGCTTTGCAAATGCTTCTTGCTGCCCTCTAGATTTTCTCAATAAATAAATAAATAAATAAATAAAAACATTAAGTTGATATTACAGTACCATATCCCCCTCTGTGCATTAATTACAGAGAAGTGGAAGTTATTTGATTAAATCATAGATTCTTGGCATGGAACTAGTCAGTTCCCTCAAGATGTTTTATTTTTTGCATTAGTAGACAGTGTGTTATGCTCCTGTATCTTACCTGCATGTATTATGCTAGGAACAAGTAAGATGTTTCACAAGTGACTAGACCACTTTAGGTACAATCCTGCATCCACTGATGATCGCAAGACCCTTGAACATCAAGTTGTATGACCTGTTCCAAATTGCTATATTTGCTAAAGCCAATTAATAGAATGCCTTTGGGTCAATCACCTAAAATGGAAATTGAAGTTGCACAGATTTGTGACAGGCACTTCTTGAAGGTTTGGCTTTGTTTATTGCAAGAGACAGCAAAGAACACTTTAGCTGTTGATACATGCATTGTCTCAGTCATGGGTACCCAATTTAATATTCTGCTAGTGTTCCACAATCTGTGATTCAGTCACAAGAAATGTACACCATATACAATTCTTCCTACAGTCCAGATGTCTGGAGATCTCAAAAGATAACCACACGGAAAAAAACAAACAAACCCAAAGGGATGGCACACACTGCTGTTTTATGTTATATCCAATTCTAATGCAGTGGAGCTCCTAGTTTTCCACTGTCCTTCAGCCATTACTGTCACTTTGTTCAAACCTTATATATTAGACTTCAGTGCATTAAAGCAACTGTGGATTGACCTTAAATCTGTAAAGAAACAGTCATTGGATATAAAGCTAAATTCTCTGTTTTTCTCAATCAAGTGTTTTTACAAAATCTCAGTGCTTTTTTAATCTCAGCCAAATAATTTTCCTAGCAAATTGAAGAAGAGATTGAATGTGTCCACCATTGTTATTCATATCATGAGGGTATCTGAATCTTGTCATGACTTACTATTAGACAAATAAGTAACTTGTACTATGTATGCAAATTGTTTGAGGGGTTAAAGAAACATTTGGAGCAAATATGATTGTAAAATTTTTTTTCATGGCATCAATTTTTTTTCCCATTTGTTTTGAGATTGTAAACACAAGAATCTTTTCCTCTTAAAATGTGCCATTGCGTCCTCTGTGCAGCAGGGGGAGGGCGGGAGCCCTACTGAGCCCTGCTCGGAGGGCAGCTGCTTCACCCTGCTATAGACTAATAGAGGCTGCCCATGGACAGTGAAGGCCTGACTGGGATATCGTTGGCTCATGCTACAAATTTGATACCCTCTATCTATGATTTATTTATGAGCCAAATTCGATGCCCTGCGATTTGATTCTATGAGAATGACAATTAAATCCTTAGGAGTTGAGGATGGGCTGAACTGTCTTGGATTGGGACTTGTAGAATTACTCAGAGTACGCAGCTGAACTCACTGGCTATGTTTACACTTGTTAATTTAAGTCAATTTAGCTAAGTCGACTTAACAAAATCGACTTTAAGTCGACTTAGCATGTCCACACTTAAATTTTAAGTCGATTTGGAGGGTACCCTATAAAATCGACCTAGAGCGTCCACACTGGATGCCTAGGTCGACTTCTAGGTGGACAGGTGCACGGTGGCGGGGGGGGGGCACCCCTTGCCAAGTGCCAGGAGGCTCAGCCTTGGCCCCATTGTACCTTAATAAAGTTGACTTAACTTGTATAAGTTGACTTAACTAGTATAGACATAGCGTCAGAGCTTTTGACAGAGATATTGTAGGGATATAAATTGATACAGTAATCTTTCTAAAAGATTACTACAATATTTAATTAAAAAATCAGTTTCAAATATGTTTTAGTCTCTCTCATACCACAACTTATCATTCAGGACTGTATCTATGATCAGCTTCCATTAGCTACCCCCTGGCAAAGAGGAGAAATATGAGGTACACAAATAAACCATAGCTTTCTATTTACTAGACACATGCTATGAATGGATCAAGATATACTCAAGTATAATCTTTTCACCTCACCATTTTTGGAAGCTCTGAGGTTTGATCTGTGCTATCTCTAAATAGCTTTGATTTTATATAATTTGAAATGCCCCTACAGCCATCTGCAAAAGAGCCACTGCCTCCCAGAAGCTGAAAATCAACAACAACCTGATTACATGAAAATTCCAAACTGTGAATAATTGTTGCTAAGGAAGTGGCAAAAGGAACAAATGAAAATGTGTTAAGAGAGAAAGGATGTGCTGTATGTGAGAAGGCTGCCCTCCTCTCCCATCCCAAATACTTGAAATTACGGCATTTTTCCCCTGAGAGAAATGCCTGATCAGTGGAACGTTGATTCAGAACCACTAGGCAGCACTGAAAGTTAGACACCAATTCATTGTCTGTATGTTATGGCTGCTGAGGATGGTATTTAATTTCCTTTTATCTTATTTCTAGACAGGCAAGTAAAATTATGTTCTCTGTCTTTGATTAATTAGCTACTATTCATAAAGTATTTAGAGGATGAGCAATGCTGTTTGAGTGCTTCAAGGTATTATTTGTTATGCAACTCTTGTGCAAAATCTTAATGTTTTAGTCCCACTTTGGAGGACTTCTTATTACAGTTATAGAGCACTTCCTAATTTTAGCATTACTAAGCCCTAGTCTACACTTGCTGCGCTTTTCGGGCCAGTAGACAGGAGACGAACAAGGCACGTAAAATACCTTGCGCATCACCCACCGACTTCTTAACTGTTCCCTACACATTACACTAAACTGACCAGAAATGGCGTCTGGTCGGTGTAGTGTTACTACGGTTATGGAGCTGGTGTTACAGCTCCGATACAGTGTTCGATTGAGTGTGTCTACATAGACGGCTCAATTGAACCCGGAAGATTGTGCTGACAGCAGTGATTTTGCCACCGTCAGTATAGACTTACCCTAACATGCTATTTGAAAACATCATTTGGATTCAAGTAAAAATATAGTGTAGCTTTAACAGATTTTGGATGTTCTAACTAGAATGGAGTTGATATTGATAGGAGAAGTAAATCCTTTAAAAAGCTGGGTGGAATATCGGCTTCTCCTTCTGCTGTGGGCACTTTCACTTCCATTCAAAAACCAAAAAAATAATTAAGCTGAAATCCACAACTAGGTCATTCACAGTAAAGTTCCAAAGGGGTTGCTGTGTTAGTCTGTAGCAGAGAAACAAACAGAGTCCTGTTGCACTTTTAAAGACTAACCGGTTTATTTATTGCATGAGCTTTTGTAGGAGAAAATCTCACTTCATCAGATTCTTTGAAGATGGGAAACTTACAGAATGTGAGGAAATTAAATGCAGGGAAGTGTATGACATAGGATCAGGTCAGGCTGTAAAAGCAAATCAAAATAGATGTTAGGATTCAAACACTGGGGAACAATGTATAGAGGAAGGTGAGGTCAAATCACCTGTTGTAATGAGAAAAAAATCCATAGTCCCTGTTTAATCCCAAGGCAACTGAGTCGAATTTGCATATAAATTCGAGTTCTGCAGTTTCTCTTTGAAGCTGTGATTTGTTATTCATCTGTTTCAGCACAGATATTAGCAAGTCGTCAATGGAGTGAGCAGGGAGATTGAAGTGTTCCCCTATTGGTTTTTAAGTATTGTAATTTCTGATGTCAGATTTGTGCCCATTTATTCTTTTGCGCAGAGACTGTCCTGTTTGTCCAATATATAAAGCAGGGTGCATTTCCAGCACATGATGCCATAAATCACATTGGTGGATAAGCAGGTGAATGAGCCCTTGATGGAGTAGGTGGCATGATTTGGTCCTGTGGTAGTGTCTTTTGTGTAGATACGAGGGCAAAGTTGGCAGCGTGGTCTGTTGCAGGGATATTTTCCTGCTTTCTGTTGTTTGATCTGTAGTTTCTGGTGAGAATCCATTTAAGGTTGGGGGGGCTGTCTGTAAGCAAGGAGAGGTCTGTCTCCTAAGGCTTGAGAGAGTGAGGGATCATCCTGAAGAATAGACTGTAGATCTTTGATGATGTGATGAAAAGGTCTGACTTGGGGTTGTAGGTAGTGACCAATGGCGTTCTGTTGTTATTTTTTTTCTTGGGTTTCTCCTGTAGTAGCGGACTTCTGGGTACCCGTCTGACTCTGTCAATCTGTTTCTTCACTTCTATGGGTGGGTACTGTAGTTTTAAGAATGCTTGATAGAGATCTTGAAGGTGTCTGTCTCTGTCTGAAGGATCGGAGCAAATGCGGTTATATCTTAGTGCTTGACTGTAGAGAATGGATCGTGTGGTGTGTTTTGGGTGAAAGCTCGAGGGATGTAGGTAACTATAGTGATCAGTAGGTTTTCAGTATAGTGGGGTCTTTATGTGCCCATCACTTATTTGCACTGTAGTGTCCAGAAAGTGGATCTCCTGTGTGGAGTTTGAAGTGAAGTGGAAATTGTTGAAATTTCTATGGAAATCTTCAAGGGCATCCTTACCATGGGTCCAAATGACAAAGATGTCATCAATATAGCATAAGTAAAGAATAGGTGATTTGGGATGAGACATGAGGAAGTGTTGTTCTAAGTCGTCCATAAAAATGGTGGCGTATTGTACGGCCATGCAGGTACCCATAGCAGTGATGCTGACTTGAAAGTATAAATTATTTTCAAATCTGAAATGGTTGTGTGTGAGTACAAAGTCACAAAGTTCACCCACAAGTTTTGCTGTGGCATCATCTTGGATAGTTCTTCTAATGGCTTGTAATCCATGTTTCTATGGTATGTTGGTGTAAAGAGCCTCTACGTCCATAGTGGCCAGGATAGTATTTTCTGGAAGTTCACTAATGGATTGGATTTTTCTCAGGAAATCCATAGTGTCTCGCAGATAGCTAGGCCTATTGATAGCATAGGGTCTGAGGAGAGAGTCCACATAGCCAGATAATCCTGCTGTAAGCATGCCAATGCCTGAGATGATGGGGCGTTTGGGGTTTCATTGGAAAAGGACCCTTGATCTTTGAGTCTCCCTCCAAGAGCTCCAGCAAATGTCATCAACCAGATAATCTTTCCTTCTTAGGGTAAATCCTAAAGGTATGAGGGTGGCAGTATTATTATTTCTGTACAAATTCTGTTTGCACTGACTGTGGCTTAGAAAATAAGTTTACACTGTATTTTGTTTAATTGTGGTGCTTTGTTTGATTGTGTCCTTGCTAGTTGTTGTTGTCATAAAAAAAAAGCAAACACAAAATGTAAATAGATGAAGCTTTTTCTTTTCTATTCAATCATTTACTTTGTGAAGATGTGATATTATTGGTCCCAAATAGCATACATCTTAAAAAAATTACTGGACAGATTTGCCCACATAGTCAAAACAAAAATGTGACAGTGTTTAGGACCAAATTTGGATGCCTCTTGAGGTCACTAGTTAATTCCCACGAATTTCAATGAGATCAAGATTTAGGGTAAAATCTTCAGACACCCAAGACCCATTTTCAAGTTATTCAAGTTCTTCGGAGCCTAAAGATATGTCTTCTCTGGCAGCGGCGAATTCATCCTCATCAGATCAATTCTTTGGGATTAATTGAGAATAAGCAGAGACCAGCTCAATCATTGATTTAATAACTCCACTCCCAGAAGTTGATTTAATAACTCCACTCCCAGAAAAAGGGTAACGTTGTGTCGACAAGAGCATATTTCCCATCGGCACAACATACCCTTATGTAGCTTGTGTATCTCTCAGTCAGTGTATACCAGGACTGAGTTTCATTGAGGCTTACGTTCTTAAGGCCCAGTTCTCTATGGCTATGTCTACACTGGCAAGTTAGTTCAAATTAAGAAGGCTTAATTCGAACTAACTAAAGCCATGGCTACACTAGGCTTTAGTTAGTTCGAATTAAGGGCTTCCTTAATTCAACCTAATGAGTTTGAATAGGGTATTCGAACTAAGGGGTTAATTCGAACTAACTAGTTCAAATTAACCAATGTGGCCATGTTAATTTGAACTAATTTCTTCGTTCGAATTAACCAGCCATTAAAATGAATGGGGATCGCTAATTCAAACTAAGCAAGTGCTTGCTTAGTTCAAACTAATGTTCCAGTGTGGCCATGCTAGTTCGAATTAAACTAATTCAAACTAACTAAAATTAGTTCAAATTAATTAGTTTGAACTAACTAATTCGAACTAATTTTAGCAAGTGTAGACATAGCCAAAGGTTTTGAGGTACCTAATTCCCAGTGTAGGTAATGGCAGTTAGGATCCTAAATACTTTTGAGAATCTAGGCCTAAGTGTCTAAGGCTATGTCTACACTTGCACTTTTAAGTCGACTCTAAGTCGACTTAGTGTGTCTACACTTAAAATTAAAGTCGACTTAAAGGGGAACTTACAAAGTTGACCTAGAGCATCCACACTTGATGCTCTAGGTCAACTTTGTGGGACTAGGGGGACCTTGGGCAAGTCCACGGTGGCGGGGGGGCACCCCCGTTGCAATGGGGCAAACGGGAACAGGGACCCTGGCAGGGCAGAGCCCTGTGTATGATGCTGTCTGGATTTAGGGAAGCATTTATGATATTATTTTCAATGGATATCTCATAAATGCTATAATCCATAGGAACTATGTCATGTTTGGTATCAATAGAAAGGTAGTAATTTGCTGGGAATCATTATATAGTTTATGTCTAGGAATTCTATTTCAATTAGAAGTTAGGAATTTGATGTTATAGCTATACTTTAACTTGTGTCATTCTGGCCGAATGCCTTAGACGGAAGGGTGTGAACAACCATTGTCTCCTTAATGTTTAGGAATTTTCCAGGTAGAATGGTCCCAGGGAGTATCCTGATGAGCCATAAGGACATAAAGAATACAACCATTGTTTCCTTAATGGCTCATCAGTTTACTCCCTGGGACCATATCACCTGGCAGATTCCTTAACATTAAGAAGACAATGGTTGTTCACACCCTCCTGTCTAAGGCATTCCTCCAGAATGACACACATTAAAGTATGGATATAACATCAAATTCCTAACTTCTAATCCAAATAGAATTCCTAGACATAAACTATATAATCATTCCCAGCATATTATTACCTTTCTATTAATACCAAACATGACATAGTTCCTATGGATTATAGCATTTATGAGATAACCATAGAAAATAATATCATAAATGCTTCCCTAAATCCAGACAGTGTCACACCCTGCCCATATTCCCTGCCCTTTGGGGGGTATGCCAGGCTCCCCCTGTGCCCCCCCCCAGCAGGGAGGGCATTGGTGTAGTCCTGGGGTAGCCCTAAATCGACTTAGGGCTACCCCAGGGCTACACTGGCTTAATTTGACTTTAAAAAGTCGAATTAAGCCTTAGGTCGAGTAGAAAGGAGATTTAATAAAGTCGACTTAATTTTCATTAAGTCGACTTTATTTTGCTAAAGTTGACTTAAGCAAGCTGCTTAAGTCAACTTAAGCAAGGTGTAGTGTAGACTCAGGGCAAATTAAGTCGACTGAAGCCAAGCTTAAGTCGACTTAATTTACCAGTATAGATGCAGCCTAAATGACTTTGAAAATGAGACTTAGATTCCTAAGTCACATAATTACTCTTGAAAATTTTATCTTTGACCTTAACATTTGTTTCATGAGCCAGATACACTTTAGTAACTCAGCTGGACTCTGTTTATACCATTTAATATTTTCATACTGACATTTGAGCAATTCATTATCTGCTTTTTTTCTAGCTAATAAAGATTTACTACTTTACTGTGTCCTCACAGATCACATCTTAGCCTTGCAAGCCTTTCAATCAGTCTCTTCACTTTTACTGTATCATTTTGAATGAGAAAGATTTTTTCTTGATAAACAATATTATCAATGATGTCTTGCCAAAGAGTTGCAAAATTACCTATGTATCTTTTGATATATTTATTAATCATAGTTAATGAAATTTTCCTCTTATGATACCCTTTTTCCTTGTATTTATATGTCGTTTATCTTATTTTCTCTCCTAATATTTACAGAGAGCAGCCTGTTACTGCAGACAAGTCAAATGCTGGTGCAAAACAGTAGGTCTTAAGTAGAGAGGCAGTAGATCAACCGTATTGCAGTAGTTGTGAGCATGCCATTAGTGTCATTCAGTTTCAGTTACAGCAACTGCATCTCTGGCAGGGCTAGATTATTGCAGGGGCTATAAGGGGCTGAAGCCCTGTGCCCTGACTGAAAGGGGAGCTATGGGCTCTAGCCCCTAAAGCCCCTGTGATAATCAGGCTCCCCGTGCCCTGCTCAGCGCCCACAGTGCCAGTGCTGGGGGTGGTAAGGCAGGGTCCTGGAGCCGGAGGCCAAGCTCTGCACTCCCACCCTGCCCCTGGGCCAGCTGGTCTGCCCCCAGGGGCATGGCATGATGGCCAAGCACTTGTTCACTCCACCCAGGGCAGCTGGTGCAGCCTACACTCCGGAGGGCTGCATCGGGGGCCACCATGATGCACACCAGCCATACCACACGCAAGCTGCTCTATTCCCACACATGTAGATTGGCTGGAGCAGAACCAGAGCGGGAACACCGTCTGGCCACAGGGCCAGCCCCAGCAATGAGGGGGCCCCAGTCCCCACAGTGGGGCCCCAGGTGGTGGGGAGGAGCCCAGGGCCCCAGACTCCTGGCCCCTGGGCCAGTTAATCCAGCCCTGATCTCTGGGATTTTGTTCCATTTGCACCATTAGTTTTGATTTGGTTAATTATGTACATTGAACCTAGTTTTTTGTAATTTTTATACCATTTACAATACTGAATAAATATCTGCAATGAAAATAGGTATATTTACTTTCCAGCTTGTAAATGCTATACATAATGCAGCTATCTATTCATTTAATACTTCTTAGTATTTCTTCTTCTTCAGCCTTTCTGATGCCACAATTCCATAGCGTCCTTCTTTCTCACTGTTTTTTTTCTTTGTTTAATTGCACTGGAGGAATAATAATGTTCGAGATTTAAAAATGAACATTTTTAAAGAATCGCCTCCGTACGCTCAGTACTCTTCATTTGTTGGAGGAAACAGATTTAAATCTGATACATGTAAAAACATTCTCAAAATTACCCTGTGATTAAAGGAAGAGATGTTCTTTCTTTCAAAAGCTGATTTTTCTATCTTAGCATAGTTAGAATACCATTAAGCTCTTCTGTTGACGTGAAAGCAGACAGCACTGTTTATCATTGCTTAAAATTGCACCTTGTTATGGCTGCCTGTTAACAGTTACTGAAACTGCAGATGATTAAATTGTGTTGGCATTTAAAGAGCCAAATATTCCTGTGGCTCTCATATTTCCAAAAAATATGGGATATCCAGAAAGTGACATAGGTGATTATGTCTAGTTGCTGTAGGATAATTTGCAACATTTTTGGCCATGAGTGTCTCTTTACCAGATTACACAAGGAGTCTTGTGACACTTTTAAAGACTAGCAAATTTATTTATCTCATGAGCTTTCGTGGGAGAAAATCCCACTTCCTCAGCGATTTGGGATTTTCTCCCACAAAGCTTATGTGATAAATAAATGTGTTAGTCTTTAAAAGTGCCACCAGACTCCTTGTTTGTTTTGCTGACCTAGACTAACAGGGCTACCCCTTTGGATATTTACCAGATTGGCTATGTCTACACTACAAAAGTGAAGTCGACCTTATTAAGTCGACTTAACAAAACTCGACTTAACTTTTGTAGTGTAGACATAGCCCCTTTTTGACCTTATTAAGGCAACTTAATAAGGTGGATTTAGGTGCTAATCCCCATCCACGCTGGCTTAAGTCGACCCAATAAGGTTGATTTAAGCGTTAAGTCGACCTAAAATGAGGTGTTATTAGGTCAACGTAACTTTTCCTTAAGTTGACTTAAGAAAATGCTTAAGTCGACTTAAGGAAAGCCCAGTGTGTAAGCGGAGTAGTTTAAGTCAACTTAAACCTTCTTAAATCGACTTAATTTGTAAGTGTAGATGCACCCTTTGTTATTTTGACTGTACCAGTCAGTGTTGACTGCCTCTTATAGCCTATATGCCCAAATCTAGTGCTTGTAACCTTACTCTCTTGATCCCATTACTGTAGCTGGGGAGTAGCCTTCCCTATATTGTAGATGAGAGAGCACATGACATAATGGGATGTGAATGGTGGTTGTCTCACAGGGACTTGTGACAAGGGCTTATTGTGAAGGCTGTGTTTTTGCCATTGCTCCATGATTGTGCCAGGATGAGAGGGGACACAGAAACATATTATAGTCTCTGCTGCTCCTTCATGCACTTTCTGGACCTCAGAGTAGGCAATAAGAGGAAGTGGAGCCATAGCCTGTCCTATTGCCAGTACAGTAGCACACTGCACAGTGGGAAAACTGGCTCTGGCCTGATGTAGTGCTTTACCATCCCTAATATGGTGCTTTGCCTTAAAGGCATGACTGAGCCTGAAATGAGCTATGGGAAGTCTCAGGTGTTGACCAATGCAAGTGGCTGGGAATGAAGACTATAAAGTCTATGCAATGAATAGTTGACATTTTTTATTTTTAACTGAGGATAAATAGCAGGATGGCAGTAGACAGATGCAAATGTTGTCTTTGTCGGTTCTGCCCCAAATAGGTAGTGATGCCTGATAATTACTTAGTAATGCCACACAGTATTAAAATGTTATTTTAAAATCCAGTTATAACTGTTCCATCTTCATATCCAAGGTGCTTGCTACATACAAATTGACTGGTAAGTGAAAAAGACCAGACACAAATCTACCTTTTCATTGATCATGTTTGGAAGTCTCCTTTTATTTCAGTAAGAACTTGAGAAGCAACTCTAGGAACCAAGAGATTTTTGTTCAGTGAATGTTTGTTTGGACATTAAATATTTAATGGTATAACAGGCAATTGTAAAACTGGACATAAATCTGCCTGCATACACATAGATCATTTTGTAAGTTCCTTCATATTGTGCATTATACTGAAACAGATGTGCAGTGTAATAAAATGCATACATTACTAAACATGGCAAAGTATTTATATTACCTGCAAATAATTCAAAGATATGGTACAAGAATGACTCTGTGAACATATTGTGCTAAACGCTATTTTATGTGCTGCAGTCTTTATGCTACCTATGTATTGGAAAGCTCAGGGGACCCCAGACTTCTCATAATGAAGTGAACCTAAGTGGAGGTGAAACTAATACTAATGTTGTTTAGAGCAAAAAATAAATATATTGAACAAAACTCACAAACTAAAACTTGCACAGCTAATACAGAATTGAAGAAGAGATGAAAAAGATCTGCTTGGTCACCTAGATCAATGCCTCGTGCTTCACTGGTCTTATTTTAAATGTTCCAAAAAGTGGGCTGAAATTATTCTCTGGTCTCATTTCACACACAGTTGCCATTAGAGCTGGTTGAAAATTTTAATTACAGCTTCCATGAGGCATCTTGGAAAACTAAGATGTCTACAGATTAATATCAAAGTTGCTCAGACATAATTTTTTTTATTTCGGTTGACCAAACCTGAAGCAAAATACTTAATTTGGATTTTCCCAATGAAAATTAAACAAAAATGGGCATAATCAAATTTTCCTCCACAAAATTTATTTTTTCAGGAAATCCCATTAAAAAAGCATGTTAATCAAAAATTCACAACCAAGTCCATTTGTCACTTTGCTTGACTTGTTGAAGGCTATATAGGAATAACAGTTGCAAAGATTACTCCTATCCCTGTGCTAAAAATAAAGAGCTGAATTAACAATAATCATCATGTTTGCATCTCTCTTTTTCTCCTCTCTCTCTCTGGATGTGGTTCTGAAGAGATAAAGGGATTTCTAGAGACAGAGCAAGATTTGTAGGTAGATAGCAGTGCATACAACTTTGAACTGTTAACTAACTTTGCATTTGTTTTTTATTCTCAAAAGTTTCTAGGTTGCATTATTTTAAAGACTATTAAGATTTAGTATAGCTTATTGAATGTTTTGAGTGCAACAGTATTAAATGACTTATGTAGATGTACAGTAATCTGTCACCAATTGATTATATAAATGATGAAATTGTTCAGTTAAAGCAATATTAATAATTGAATATGGGTGTAACTACTATCTCAAAAAAGATAAGAATATGTAGCTTGTTTGTGAAGTCAGCTAATCACTCATTGACAAATCAAGGAGGAAAATGTGTCCTTTGAAACGCTTTGAAGACTCTGAGCTTCAGCTAAAGGGAGGGGGTGTGGGAATAAAGAAAAGGAATCAAAAGCTGTGGTATAAAACTGAAAAAAATCGCATAAACATTTAAAACATAAGACATTCTGGTGCATATTAATGAAATATGATTTAGCATTGCCAGCAGAATGACAGTGTGTTAGACTAATTTGCAATTTTTCATAGTGCCATACATTAAATTTTAGAACAGGAGTTCAAATAATTCTGTGCTTATATAGCCCTCCTGCCATTTTCAATGTAGTAGTGGCATTGTTGAGTCCTGCTAATCATTGGGCAGTGATACACCTGAAAGTATGTTTCCAAAACAGAAAATCACCAATACCATTTATGTAAAAGACTTTGTAAAAAGTCTTTAGTTGTCATGGTGTTGGACTTTGTTAATGGTTTAATGTGGCATTTTCTTTCTCCATGTTTTACCCATTGCATTTCAGTAAACATTGGTAATTCTTAAACTTGGGATCAAATTCAGAGTTGAATTATAAGGTGGTGTATATTACACATGTTAAATAATTGTAAGGAAATTTGACAGAATCTGAGTGTTAGAGAGTCTAAGGGTACATCTACACTGGCAAGTTAGGTCGACTTAAGGACGTTTAGGTCGACCTAAACTAAGCTGTATCCACATTGGGGTTTCTTTGAGTCAACTTAAGCATTTCCTTAAGTCGACTTAAGGAAAGCTTAAATCGACCTAACACCACCTCCTTTTAGGTCGACTTAAGCCTTAAGTCAACTCCTTAAGTCGATTTAAGGCCATTGTAGATGGGGATTAACACTAAATTGACTTTATTAAGTCGACTTAAGGCCAATATAATGGCTATCTCTGCTGTTAAGTCGACTTAACAAAGTCGACTTAAAGTGTAGCCAGTAGGTTAAGTCGACTTAATAAGGTTGACTTTAAGTCAACTTAAAGTTGACTTTTTTTAAGTTGACTTAACAAAGTTGACTTAACTTTGTAAGTGTAGACATGGCCTAAGTTAGTATACTTCTACTCTGAGAACAGGAAGTAGGAGAATGAAGATGTAAATTAATGTGAGGGATGGCTTTCTTGAATTTACAAGAGCTAATGCTCTTATTAGTTCCTCTTCTTGCTACACTCTTTTCTTCCAGTTCCTTAGTATGTGAATTACATCCATACACACAGTTAGACTCAGTAAGGTATATTATGTAGCGATAAACAAGTTATATAAATTACATATCTGTAAGTAGTTGAGATTGCAAGGGATTTTAAGTTAATTTAAAAATATGTCTACACTAGTGACTGTATATGTCTCCATGAGCAGGCTTATGATATAACCCCTATTCTCCACAGTTAAGGCATTTCTCTATATCTATATCTAGTGGCATAGAAGTACATCCATTGCACACCCAGTTAGCATGGGTATAAATAACAGTATAGACAATGGCTTAGGTAAATATAGTAGCGTGAACTACATGCCTGAACCTCCAGGATATATACTCTAAACAGTTTTCTACATGTCCAAGCAAAGTTTCTAACATTAACACTGCTTAGCAGTATAGTGCCACACTGCCTTCCTGCTGCTAGAGCTTCTCCCTCCCACTGAGAAAATTTCTTGCTGAGAATTATCAAGCAGTGGGTAAAAGAATCTGGCAGGATAGATTCCAAAGGGGTAGCCATAGTCTAGTCTAGTTCTAGTTAGTCTTTAAAAGTGCCACAGGACTCCTTGTTTATTTAGTGGGACAGAGGAAGTGAGAAAAGGCTTTGGTAGGTGGGAGACAGAAGGGAAAGGCTGCAGCAATGGAAGGCAGTGACGAAATGCTCCAACGGTGGGGAGGGGAGGAGGTAATGCTGAAGCCAGGGGTGTCACTTTCCTGGAAATTGGTTCAGGGCCCAGGGCCTGATCCGGGACCTAGGGCCTGATCCGGCCCCAGTTCTGTGGCTGGGGCCTGGATGGGGCTCCTACAGCTGCCGGTCCAGCCCGGGTCAGAGCTTGCACCAGATTGGCCCGCCGCTTTTGGCTGGGATCCAGGCAGATCCTGTTACCACCGGTCCCCGGGCCAGGGCCAACACTGGATTGTGTGGCCGGCGGTGGCCAGGCCCCTGGGTCCGGCGGCAGCCGGGGCTCAGGTACCTGGTTGGGGCTCAGGTCCGGCATCGGATCATGCGGCCCCTGGTGGCCGAACCCTGAATCCGCACTGGACTCAGGGCACTGGCTCCAGGACTTTCCCTGTGTACCCAGCATCCTATGCCAGCTGTCTTTCCCCTGACAGCCTTTCACCACTACCTTCCTGCTGCCAGAGCCTTTCACTCTGTTGTCTACCTACTCACTACAGAACAGATGTGGGTGGAGCCTGCCTTTCTCTGAGCATGTTCCTGTACATGCAGTGACTGTACTCTGCACATTGCTCTAAGCATATACATAGCCTATGATTCCTGAAACACATGTTTAAAGGCGAGTAGAAGGGGAGTAAGCAGTCATGATAACTCAATATAATCTACATGTTGCAGACAGTGGAAGATGGTCTGCTACCTCAATTAAAACTCCCTTAGGGAAGTCTACACTGCCGGCCATTTTTGGCAGCAGTAGAACTGAGATATACAAGTTACTTCAAACTAATATACGCAAGTTATTTTAATATCAGCTCCCTGCGTGTCCATTGTGCTGAGTCAAAGGGGTGCTACCCAGTTGCTGGGGTGGTGTCCCGGGATCGAACTTCCTGATCGGCTGAGTGGGTCTTCAGAGACCCAAGCAGTCAGTCGGGAAGTTTGAACAGATGGAAGTGAATTTGCTGCCATCGGTGAAAACCTGCCCTTAGATTTAGTTATATTTGCCTCTGGTTTTTCCTCTAGTGTTCCATTTGTTTAGTTATATAATGAAAAAAGTGCAAAATACATAATCACACATTGGTTGGCATGTTCCCCAGAGTCTCAGACGGCTATAATTTTCTTAATGGTAACAACTGGTCTCCTGATTTAGAAGTTGTTTTATTTTAAACATAAAATAAAACAAAATAATGTCAATTATTCATTCTCAAGCTGCTCCTA
Organism: Pelusios castaneus; assembly: GCA_007922175.1. NCBI lineage: Eukaryota > Metazoa > Chordata > Testudines > Pelomedusidae > Pelusios > Pelusios castaneus. The sequence goes on along the minus strand of ML685945.1, from coordinate 1,581,302 downwards.
CATGACAACAAATCATTTTATCAGGTTGCGAAAAAGTCATTTTGCTAACAGTGTTCACAATAAAGGGAAAAAAATGATGAGCCCATTCCAAGAATTAAACAAAGGCAAATCTCTTGGATTTTCTAATTTATCGATCCTATTCACTCTACTCCCTGGGAACCATTAAAATAGCATTCACCGTTGGAGGCACTTGTGGTACCCTCAGTATCTTCCTGTGTTTGTGCTTAGAATAAGTAATTTTGGGGTTACACTGCAAAACAGCAAATATTGGCAATAACTAGATACAGTAATTTGTGCACTTCCATATTTAAACGCTAACCTCATTTCAGCAGCAAACTTTATCATTCGGTCGGTGGGGATGCTATTCTATTTGCAAATTCTAAGCAAAATGTCTCTTTGTATAGAAGGCTACCACTATCAACGCCAAAAGAATGCTACAGACAACACAGCCGATATTCAAACACCTTTGAGCTGATAGAGCTATAAATGTGTATGACTGAAGTCACATGTTAATCCCCATTGCTATATTTCACTACACATTATTTGAAACAAAACTAAAACTCCCAAACCTCTTTAGTTCCAAAGGATGTGAGAAATTGTCTTGCAAAACAAATAATTATTTTTATATAAAAACTGTGATATAAACCCAACTGGTTTGTATGCTCATGGCTCCCTTGATGTCTTATGATATTAAAAAGAAAACTGGAATGCATTTATCCAGTTGTTGAAAACAGCTACACTGGAGTATAGATCTGCTTGGGACTGAGAATTGGGTGTCTCCAATATTGTAATGGAGGCATAAGCAATGCTTAGGAGCATCATGTTTCTGTGCAAAACAGTGTATAATAATATTGTAACTGGCTTGACCCTACAAAATGTATATTTATTTGTTGTTGCATAGAACTGAATCTTTCCTAAGTAAATATCTATAATGATTAACTTGGTGACAGATCTACAGAAACTGACAGGATATGGCTATAATTTAGATAAGCTAGTCAGTAAAGATATATGTTCATTTTGCTCCAGAATAAGGACTGAAGGCTTTTCCTCATTTTCATGTTGCTACGAACTATTGAGTTACTGGAAATTATTTTATTTGTTTAAAAAGGAAAAAAAAAGTGTTTTGAAAGAGATAGTAAGTATTTAATCTTTGCAAACAAATAAGGGAGGGAAAACTACTGAGGTTCCTTGAGTGGGGTTTTTATTCACCTACATGTGATAATTTTCATTTTTTAAAAAGTTATAGTGACATACTTTTCCCTCCTTCTTCCCATTGAAATGGAACCTTCAGGGAATCACAACCAGCCATATCATATTGCTAATTAATATAGGGATCCTAGCTAGCTAGGAAGAAAGTCCTGGAGGAGGAAGTATTGGTGTGGAAAAGGTTGAGAACCGTTGGATGTTCTCATTTGTTGGAACTTACAGGGTATGACTACACTAGAAAAAGTTAAGTCAACTTTGTTAAGTCGATTTAGTTCACTTTGTTAAGTGGACTTAACTGGCCTTAAGTCAACTTAATAAAGTTGACTGAAGGGTTACTCCCCATCCACACCATCCTTAAGTTGACTTAAGGAGTCGACTTAAGGCTTAAGTCGACCTAATGGGTGGTTGTTATTAAGTCAACTTAAGCTTATATTAAGTCGACTTAAGGAATTTCTTAAATCGTTTTAATGAAAGTCAGGTGTAGACATGGAGTAATTTAGGTCGACTGAAGAGTCCTTAAATCGACCTAAATTGCTAGTGTTGACATACCCATACAGAGTTCATCTGTCAAATCATAGAATAATGGCAGGATAGGGCTGGAAGGAACCTTGAGTCCTCAAGTCCAGCTCCAGTGCTAAAGCAGGGTCAGGTGAACCACTAGACCTCCTGTGGGCCGCAGCCACGCACTCCCGGCTTGCGGCTTGAAACCGGACTGCGTCCGCCCACCTTCCTCCCCCAGCTGGTCTGGCCCTTAAGCCAAAAAAGTTGGGAACTACTGCACTAGACCATCCTTGACAGGTGTTTGTCCAACCTGTTCTTAAAAACTTCCAGTAATGGGTACTCTGCAAACTGCCATGGAAGTCTAATCCAGAGTTTAACTACCTTTATAGTTAGAAAGATTTTCCTGATAGCTAACCTAAATCTATCATGCTGCACATTGCTTTTTACCCTACCTCCAGTGGACATAGAACAATTGATCACAGTGCTCTTTATAATGGCGCTTAAATATTTGGAAGCTGTTATGCAATAGGGAAAAATGATTGCCTCTGTTGAAAAAATTACAGTGGAAGTTCAGTGGAATTTTATACTATGTTATGCTGGAGGCTTCTGGTTTTGGAATATACAGGTGGAATTTTGGTGCATTGAAGCCAATGCCTAAAGAAGATTTCACACAAATCTACAGTGGGTCCTGTTTTTATTCCATATTTGTAACTCTGTTGTCTTCGCCACAATATAGTCTCAATAAGGAGCTAGAGCATATAAACAGCCATGGAGACCTCTTTTATTTTTTATTTTCTCCCCTTCTTTCAGAAAGTCTTCTAGTGGTCCTTAATATGTTAATGGTAGGCTGGGGGATCAATAAATGTAATGCCTAATATGAAATTTTCAAGGGCATGGCCATGTTAGTGTAGTGCAGCAAAACAAACAAGGAGTTCTGTGGCACTCTTAAACATTAACAAATTTAGAAGTTTTTGTTTAAATCTTCATTTTTATAAGTCTTTAAAAGTGCCACAGAACTCCTTGTTTGTTTTAATATGAAATTTGATTTTGTCTACTAATTCTTGAGCATAAGAATTAAGACAAACAAAGAGGGCCTGATTTCGCGCTCCATTACACTGAGGGCAAGTCTGTACTGACGGCGGCAAAGTCGCTGACATGAGCGCAATCTTCCATGTTCGATTGAGCCATCTGTGTAGACGCGCTCAGTTGAACACCAAACCAGAGCTCCAACACCAGCTCTGTAACCGTAGTAACACTAAGCCGACCGGACGCCCTTTCTGGTCGGCCTAGTGTAATGTGTAGGAAGCAGTTAAGAAGTCAGCGGGAGATTCGCAAGGTATTTTACATACCTTGTGTATCTCTCGTCGACTGCCACAGAAAAGTGCAGCAAGTATAGACTAGGGCCGAGGCAAATCAGGAGTAAGTTCATTAAAGTCAATGAAGTTACATTGGTATAAAATTTGTGTGAGAACAGAACTAGGACCAGAAGTAGATCTACTGCCTGACTCTTCAGTAGATGTCGGCGGGTCAAGGGGACACTGATTTTTCCTTTTTCCCCCACATGATGCTGAAATGACATATTTCTTCAGTGTTTAGGAATTTGTGGAGGGGGGCATAGCATTTAGCTCAGTCTTAATACATATGCTATAATATCTGCAACATTTATGGCCAGTTGAACTGAAGAAAAATTAATGCTGCTCCAGCAAGAGTGTTTAACACACATCTGCTTATGAGGGACTGTGTTGTAATAGTTTTGTCCACTAGAAAAGTAAGTGAGATCTGTGAAGATTAAGAGATGTATATATTTTAGACTAATTTTGACTTGTGTAGTGTTGCATGCACTTCTGGTATACACAGAAATAGCTATTTAAGAACAAATCAGTGCCTGCAGGGGTCTCAGCATGTGGCCCACAGAGCTCCCTCCTGTGGCCCATGAGAAGACCTAGAGTTCAGGGCTTCCCAACCCCTGGCTGGCTTTTCAAGTGGCTGCGCCCCTGCCGGCTGGGAGCCAGCAACCACCCGGGATCCTGCCGATGGCATGTCAGCAGTGCTTCCTTCCGGGCCACACCTTCTGCCCCCTCCCTCCAGGGGTTTCGGCAGGTACTGCCAGGCAGCCAGGGAGGAGCCAACCACTGCAGGGGTGTTGCTGCCCCCAAAATGGGTTCAGGGCCTGGGCCCGAGTCCACCCCTGGGCCCAATAGGCGGCTAGCCAGGGCCAAGTCAGGCTCCTGCCCCCACCGGTCTGTGGCCTGGCCCCAAATCGCCGGCCCCGGCCCCTGGCTGAGCCCTGGATTTCTGCCCCCGGCGGGGGCCATAGCAGGCACTGGGGTCAACCGGGCCCCGGATTTTTGGCCCCGGCAGGAGCTTACGCAGGCTGTTGGGGTCGGCTGGGCCTGGATCACCGGCCCCAGCTGAGGCCAGAGCAGGCCACTGGCAGGCATGGCCGGGTGCCAGCAGGAGCTGTAATTGGCCGCCGGGGTTGGCTGGGTCCCAGATCGACGGCCCCGCTGGGGTCGCAGCTGGCCGCCATCACTCTACCCAGTCTCTTCCTTTTCTCTTTCTTTCTCTTCCTTCCATCTCTTTTTCTCTCTCTTCCTTCCTGCTGTCTCCTTCCTTCCCTTTTTTCTTTCTTTCTTGCTCTTCCTTCCTTCTGTCTCTCCTTCCTTTTCCTTTTTCTCTTCCTTCTCTCTTTTTTCTTTTTCTTGTTTCCTTCCTTCTTTCTTTTTCTCTTCCTTCTCTCTTTCCTTCCTTCTCTCTTTTTTCATTCTTTCTCTTCCTTCTCTTTTTTCTTTTTTTCTTCCTTCCTTCTCTTTCCTTCTTTTTCTTTCTCTTCCTTCCTTGTTTCCTTCCTTCCTTTCTTTAAAAAAAAGCTTTAAAAAAAGGAATTTTTAAAAAAAGTTTCTAAAATTACATTTCAATTAGAAATTCATTCAAATTCAGTTAATTAAACCCAATTAATTTATTTATTTACAATCACTTTGAATTCAATTAATTATTTTTTAATTTAATTAAATAAACTGGTGGCCCCTCAGGGTTTTAAAAACTGTTGTATGAAAAGCTTTCAATGATGTGGCCCTTAGACCAATATCCTAGTCCTCATGTGGCCCTCGTGAATTGAGTTTGAGACCCCTTAGTAAACAGCCATATCCCATCTGGTATACCAGTGGCCTAATCCACCTGCTTTGCAGGAGAACACTAATAAAATAACCTTCTATATTCTATAACTGGAGGACATTTCTTCCTGACTACCATTATTTTTTGCCTTGATGCATGAGGAGGATTAATAGTCCTTACAATAGCTATCATAGCTAGTATGACCACATATCTTGTTCTTTATTAATATTATCTAATTCTGTCTTGAATTTCAATTAGCTATTCAACTGATTCTCTACCAGTGAATTTTATTGTAATTATATTTTTTTTAAATTTCCTTTAGTGTCCTCTTAAAAGTAACAAAGAGGGACTCAACTGGTCTTCTCTTCTCTTCTCTTCTCTACACCAGGCTCATCATCATAGTATCTGAGCACCTCTATTTTATTTACTTCTATCCTATTTCCTCCTTTATTCTCTGTTCCAAACTGAATATTCTTTCCTCCCCTTAAAACTACTACTTAAAAGTTGTATTTTTGGTTTGTCCATTCCCTAAGCCATATTTCAGACAGTGAACATTTAATAACTACCCAAGTACTGTATAGAAAATACTGAGCTTCAAATGTTAAAATTATGTGTTCATATATAGTCTGGCTGTTATTTTTAGATCAAAGTGCCTATGTCAGCTAAAGCCAGCTAGACTTAGAAGCATCTTTAAAAGGATGGCTGAAATCAGGGCTTCATGCCTCCACTCAATTGCTTACTAAGTAGAAAATTTTCCATGGTAGAGAGGGAAAGCTGATGATGTGTCACTTTCTCAGTGATGGGAAACAGAAACATGGTGTGAGGAATGTAAGTGCTGATAGTCCACAGTCTGAATCGTGTTGCATCAAAATTAGTTCTTTTTAAGGTGCTCAGACAGCACTGTTCATGAAGTGAGCAACAGGTTAAAACTGAGAAAACATGGGCCTTCTGGTCGCACAAAATAATCGGAGACATATTGATCAAAGTGTTAGCATTAAATGCTAGGAGGAAAGGTCTGGTTTACATTATTCTCTAAACTCCCAATTTGTTTGCAAATGAATACAGATAAACAGGAAGGTAGCCAATATAACCGTCATCATTTAAATTTAAATCTTTATCACGGATTCAAAAGTTCCAGATAGCCAGACTTTTCTCATCAAACTTAAGGGATAGGGCTTCTTCCTCTGCTGATTTTTCTGTTTCCTGTGGTTTGTTTTTGTTTACAGTGCTCATTCATAAAGAAGGCAGTCAAGCCTCTTGTAACCTTTATGGCCTTTTCAGTCTAATGCTGTTCACTAAAACATTAGGATCTTATTGAACCTTTCTATCAAGCCTAATGCAGCAAATCATTTTAAATGGGAAATAATCACCATTGACTCCACCTCATTAATACTGCACCAAAGACAGACAAATTGTTTATACATCACCCAAAGGATGAGTCCGATGTTACTTATGCATAGTTTTGCCTTCGATCTGTGCTATTGGTAAATGGCAGGCAAATAGTATATTTATTATAGTATTATCAGTTGGGTTAAACCTCACAGAAGCTGGTGAATGTCACTGTCACCCTTCGTCATAGCTGGCCTTTGGCTATTGGGGGCCCTAGGCAAAGTCCCATTGTGGGGCCCCCATAGCTCTGAGAGGGCCCCCTATAGGCCCATGGGGGCTCCCCTCTGTGGCCCTCCTCCCCTTGCCCCCGGCCCTCCCACACCAACCTGCCCCACCCCCCTCCAGCCCCAGATCCCCCCCATGTGGCCCCGGCCCCCTGAGCCAGCTCCTCCTCCTGCTGCTGACCGAGGCAGATGCGGCTTTTGGGGTAAGCGTAGAAGGCAATGGGGGTCCTCACTGCTTGGGTCCCTAGGCATGCACCTGCTTTGCCTACCCCAAAAGCCACCTCTGCCCTTCATATAAGATAGTAGAAAAAGTTGAACTCATCAATGAAATAATAGCAGTTTCCAGACCAAAATGAAAAGGCACGTCACCATCCAAAACAAAGGCATATCCAAGACCACTCAGAAATTAAAAAGGTTGGAGTGAATGGGCATAACTGGACTTCATTTTGGGCCAGGTATTGTGAGGCAGGGATGAGAAAAGTAGAGAGCGGCACAAAGAAAAATACCGGAGAAATGAAAACAAGAAGACAATAAGGAAGCACTAGGGACAGCCACCCTAAACAAGCACGGACAATGTGGTCCTAGAAAAACTGAAGGAGAGATCTTTCGGACTAGAGGCTAAGTAAAGGAGGTTTAGGGCTGTGAGCAAGGAAACTCTCCTGTGGTTTGGTTCCTGCCGTGCTCAGGGAGGCAGACCTTTATACATTATACATACATATAAATAGACAAGATTGCAACAATGGTGCCTGACTTCAACGTCACTTTCTCCTAACTAATCCCCCCCCAAAACTTCTGGTCTGGTACTTAGGCCAAAAGGAGTAAAATTATACATATCGGCTCCATAAAGGTAAAACATTGCTTTATAACAAACTAGGCACTGGGTTCTAGTAATGGTTATATAAAGAGCTTTCTGTACACTACTAGAGCTGAGACACTTCCTATTCATTTCAAGCAGGGCATTTTTAAGATGTGAAACAACTAAAATATTTGGCATTTGGTCATATCTTTCTGGTAACAAGAAACAGTGGACTTGTTATATTCCGGCTAAAAGGGTCTCTAGAGTGCCAGCTTGTTTAGTAAATGGTACTGTGGGCTTTTTGGAAACACTACTTTATGGGACGCATTAATACCGTCTAACTGCAGCACTGTGTTCCAGTGCACAGATGCTGCTAGCCTGCAACGTTATTTCCTACTGTTTTGTACCTTTTGGTAGACTTGGACAGAGCTAATCTGCTGCAAATCCACTCATCCGGAGCAGTTTTCATCCCTGCCTATAGTCTATTTGCTCTCAGATGGCTGAGAGCCAGGCAGATAAAAATCGAAGGGTTTTTTTTAAAAGTAAAAAAAACTGAATTGAAATTGGAATTTTAAAAAATTTATTATTTAAATATTTATATTTTTTCAATAAATTTGTTTAAAATGAAATCTAAATTTAATACAAACCACATTAAGGCCTAAAACTTACTGCAATCTTTTAAAACATTGAAATAAAAAATAAATATGCTTTATTCAGACTGGGTCTGTATCAAAAAACTGAATTAAAGGCTATTTTTTCTATATAAAGAAAGAAATTGGAGAAAAATATTTAAGTTTATAGGTCAAGCTTTAGAAATAGGGCTTAAGAATGTGTTAAGGACTTGATCCTATAGGGGACCAATGGCAAAATCATCACAGCCATTGAGACCTGACCTCTGACTCCAGAGACGACATCAAGTATCTCAATAGGGTTGTCCCTCTACTTTGGTGCTTTTTGCTATCTGAGTTCTGAATAGCTCAGTTTTCCAATTATATATATTTATGATTCCACCCACCATGAAAACTTACTCTCTAGCTCATGGAAAAAACACTGATCTTCCCAATAACTACCAGCCCTTGCTTCTGTATTGTTCTGTGTACTTCAATTAAATGTTCTTGGTCTGTCTTCTTGTTTGTGTACACGGAGAGAGATACACGCAAATAGAAATCCATTCATTTCCCAAGTGCTTCCCTATCTGCGTCTAAACAAATAAAATACTGCAGTGCAAAAGGCATGTGGATTACATGGGCAGAAGTCTTGGGCTGTTGTTAGCTCTTTTGTTTTTCTGAGGGTAGGAGTGGGGTGGGAAGATACACAAGAAGGGAGAAACAGCAGAATGTGCAACCAGAAAGGAGCAACACTGGAATCAAGTAGGACACCGTGGGAAGAAGGGACAACGTTGAGTGCAGCATCTAATGATGATTTCAACATCTAGGAATGGGGGGGGGGGTGGCGGGGAGGAAGACACTATACCTGCAGATCATAAAAAAAAGACTTTGTTTGGGAATATTTTCAAGAAATTCCTGTATCTTTAGGTAAAAAAAGAACACATACAGTGTGTAAAATGTGCAACAAAGAGATCTAAGGTCTCGTAGTCTGAGTCAGCAAGAAACATTATGAAAAATGCTCCTCCAAAAAATGCTCCCCCAAAGGCAATGACTTGGAAGATGATGATGTGGACATGTGTGAACGATCTGTATCAACTGTTCATAAACTTATTTTGGCACCATTCTTATGCAAAGCCGACCATGTCTCACTGTGCTAGTAAACGATAACTTTGGTTTTTGTCATAAATTTGTGTTTTGACTGGGTAACTTATTTATGAATTTCAAAATGTTTGAATTCAAAATATAACTGGTATGTTTTGCTGTGGTAGTGCTTATCAATTACATTTTTACTGTTCCCGGTATATATTTAAAATGATCTTTTCTTGCTCATTATAGCCAAACATCCTAGGTGAAAATTTCCTGTTTACGAATCAAGTTTTATTAGGGTGTAGACCAGTGGTTCCCAACCATTTTGCCTTGAGGGCCACAAATACAACTTTTACAGCCATGGAGGGCCGAGTCTATTTAATTAAAAAATAATTAAAATTTAATTAATTAAATTTCTATTAAATTTCCATTAAGATTAAGTAATTAATTTGAATTAATCCAATTACTTTAATTTAATTTAATTTTTAATTTAAAACATTTATTTAAAATGTAAACATATTTATTTAATGAAAAGCAAATTTTATTATTTTTTTTAAATTAAAAACAGCTTTAAAATGTATGTATTTATTTTTAAATCCAACTCTTAAAAGCAGTGGTGATCAGCCCCAGTCCTGGCTGCACACTGGATGCGATGCCAGGGGGTGGGAGGCCACAGCCCAGGTCCCAATTGCATGCCGGGACCAGGCGAGGGAGAGGCAGGGTCAGCAGCCGTAGTCCGGGTCCTGGCTGTGTGTCGAGACCTGGCAGGTGTGCCAGAGGCTACAGCCCAGCTCCTGACTGCGCGCCATCGGGGGAGGGTGCAGACACCTTAGCTTCCTGCACACTGGGACTGGGTGGGGGGGCAGGCACCTCCTGGACAGCTGCAGGGCAGCATGGGACAATTAAAAAGTCCCCCGGGCCACTTTTGGCCTGTGAGCCAGGGGTTGGGAACCCCTGGTATAGACTGTCCTCAGCCCTTGATCCACTGGATGGACACCTCCTGGTTTTGGTACTGGGCTATTGCTCAAGTGGCTGTCCCTTCCAGTGGTCAGTGCTCCGTCCCTCCCATGGATTTCTCTCTCTCTAACCCTGGGTGGGACCTCAGTCCTCTGGCTGAATCCCTTCAGTCCCCCTTTCAGGGCACAGTCTAGTTCTGGTCAGCCCACTTGTATCAGCAGTGACCACTGTCCGTTCACCAGTCACCCATAGCCTATCTGCCTACTGGTGGCCTGGGGGGAGGCAGATGTGACCCGGGCCCACCCAGTTCTCTGGGCCCTGGCTGCCCCAGGGACCCTCTGTGCTCCAAACAAGTGCTGCCTTGATCTCTCTCACTCTTGTTTGGCTTGCACCTCAGCAGGTCCCCTGGGCCATATCTGTCTCTCTGGGTACCTGTTGTCTCTGTCTCCAGGCTGCACTTTCACCGAACCCTGGTAGTCAGGGCAACTGCCCTGATACATAGGCATTTATGAATTTTGTCATTTAAAACATTTTTTATGCTTGATATATTGGGTGACATAAGAATTTAAATAAATGTAGGTAATCTTTATGATTTTTTTATTATTATTTTCCCTCTTAAGCTGTATTTAGAGTAAATTATATCATTTAACCAGAGACCATACAAACAGCTGCAGTAGGTGGAATCTTTCATTAATTATCTCAATTTTTTTTAAAGTGGTGCATTGAGTAATACTCAGTGAATGTAGTGACTTTTCTGTCATTTTGTTTCATAGTCCATCCTAGACATACAAAGGGATTATGAACGTCCATCATCTGCAATGTCTACAGCTTCAGTAGTGCTGCAACTACACATATGATAGCCATTAAATTACCTGTATCAAACAAAAAAAGATGTTTTTCATCATCCAGTAAAGCCATAGATGAGTTCAGAACAAATATTTAACTATGTGGTTCAATCATTTCAACCAGACTATGTTCCACCTTGCAGAGCAGAAGTTATTGGATACAGTGGCTGAGAAGGAAATTGAAGTGTGCAAAACTATTAACAGAAAATTTGTTAATCTGAGTCATGATAAGTGGAGTACTGTGCTGAATAATCCCATAATATGAGTTTACCTGCTCAGAGAAAAAAGAATTGTTTATCTTACAGAAATAACGGATACATTCGGAAACGTCCATAGAACATTGGTGCAGCCGATGGGAAAACAGGAGCAGCAAGATCAGAGTTCTTCACTGCTCTCTGGCTACGCAGACCTAAATAGAATTATAGATTTCGACCACAGTGCTATGCCACTTTTGGGGGTGGTGTTATTAAATCAAATTATAGCACCATTTACTGCTCTGACAGTGGAGATGCAAGCTGCAGAAAGTCGAGGAAAGAAGCATTATGTCGACCTTCTCTGTCATGTACACTATGGCTCACACGCTCACTGTACAAAGCAAAAATCACAGCTGCTTGTTCTCAGTGCAGGCAAGGAACCCAGCCATAAGGAAAATATGGTTGGGTGCAGCTGCAGGAAATTTCTAAATCTAACACAGACATAAAGAAAAGGAAATCTTCTTGGAAAAAATCCTCCTAAAGTAATTGAATTAACTGTGGCCTGTTTGATTAAATGTTGGAATCTTGGACTCCAGAGCCAGAGAGCCCTTTTATATGAGATGGCTATGGAAAGCCGAATTCAAAATCCTTTACCCTATTAGTGCCCCTTCCATTCACTGTTCACCAGATCTGTCACAGGCTACATCTTGCTAGATTGTGGAATCTTTACACAAACAGGGGTAGAAAAACCTAAAGCATGGCTGCTGAAAATAGTAACCTGTCGTTCTACAATCTTGCTGTCTTCTCGGACTGTCTTCCTGTGCTAAAGCTGCACAATCTGATGACTGAATCCTGATCAAACAGTTTGTCCAGAGGAGTTTTAAAAACCCACAAACCTCTTGCCCTTTCATATGCATATAGCCCTAGAAATGGTTCCATATCCCGCTGGCTCAGTCAACAGAAAGTTGGCAGTGTCTGTGCACTGGTAAGCTGAGAATCTAAAAAGAGTGGAGAATGCCATATTGATTTCCTCCACTTCTTACACAATATGATTCCACCCATGCATTACCTAGCAGCAGCAGCAGCTCAATTTTTAATATGTACTGTCAAATGCTAACTGAGGCACCAGCTGAATTAACATTGGCATATTGTTTTGGCCATAGGCTTGTACATTCAGGATAGGCAGCCACCTGGATCGTTCCTGGCAAGATTTCTCCATTCACAGCAAATACACTGGATGCAAGTACATGCTCCCTTTGCTGCCTACACTTTTACCCATCTGTTCCAATAGTGGTGTTCCCACTTACAAGTTGGTCAAACCACTTGAACATTGGTGCCAAGTGAACGTGGGTTTAGATGGACAGCGCCAAAAGCTAAATGTCATCTTTTCTGCAGGAAGTCTTTACTCTGAAACAGCAGTGCCACATTCGTGCCACATTTTTCTTATGTGATGACATCTGTTGATGCAAATGTTCCAACAAAAATACCTTTGCGTGTTAAAAATGGATTCAGCTATAGCTTGTGCATGCTGGCAGCGTTCCCATATTGTGTAAGAACACATTTTTTTAAATATAGACTCCTGTGGTGGTGGTGTTTTTAAAGCTGTTTTATTGCAGAGAATGGCACCAGACATCAGTGCCAGACCAGTCACTCACAGCTCAATTCAAATGCTGTCTTTACTTCCTTTTAATTTTGCTATTTCTTGATAAATGAAGAACAGAATATGGTGTGGGTTTATAGATTATGAGGTAAGGGTTGAGTGGAATCATTCCAGGTTGGATTGATTTATACCAAGGTGATTTAAAACGTGATATAAATCAACAACTGGACAGCCACAAATTTAATAATCAATTTTAATAATCATCTTCCAGTTGCACTTCAGTGATTATCTAGATAAAGGTGCATTCTCCTTGGTTCATATAATCATTAAAATGTTGATATATACCCTATACACTAGATCTGGTACATTTTTTTTTTTATATTGAGAAAGATAAACTATAACTATATATATTTATTTAAGCAATAATATAACTTCATATTTTCACATTCTTATTAATCATACATATTAGTATGTTAGATAATAGTGGATGAATATATTTCTTATTTATTAGATAATTACCTTTTTGCTCATGATTTGTATCAAGCTGCATTGGAATGGTAACTGCAATTTAATTAACACAAAACAGCATATAAAATTATTTTCATTAAAAAAAAACAACCTTAAATGCTTTGGATACATAAACTTAACTGAATGATTTACTAAAGGAGGAGAGAGGTAAACTGTAGTCAATGAATTAAACTGATTATTGTAGGTCAGCCTGGGAAAACTTTCAAATATACTTAAGTGAAAGTGCCTGTAACTTAAATTCTTGCTCATCTAAGGTTAGAAAATAATACATTTTCCTAAGTTAGTTAGGTTCTCCTTCAGACTTTGAAAACTAGTAGATCTCATCCCTGCCCTCTAAGAAAGACTATATTCCCTGCTTTTTCAACTCCCAGCTGATTTCTGAAATTTTAGTCAGTTATTCCAAATGAATATATTTTTGTTTGTGTCTGAAGAAGGAGCTATGGCTGTCAAAAGCTGGTTTAGCATACCAGCATACTGGCTGCAAGTATTTAACTAGTGACTTCCAATGGTTCAGTGATGCAACTTTCATTGAATCATCCTCCCTGAATGGTTTGCCTCTAGCCGATGTCATTGAAACTTCTTCTTCTTCTTCAGCAATTAGTTACTTACTCAGATACTTTGGATTGAGAAAATTGGCAAGAAAATAAGGTGAACTAAGTCCTTGATCCATTGGTTTCTTTACTGCCTGAAGTTTAACTTTGTTTTGGAGTATTTTTTTTTTTCTTCAGTGTCTCTTCCAAGTTCTTTGGAAGTTCTTTCCAAATTTCAACAGCACAAATATTTTAGAAGTTTGTCCAAAGCTATGGAAATAGATTTCAGTATAATCAGCATATCTTTTACATTTCTCTTTAGTTCCATGTTAAATACTTTGGCTGTGATAGTTCCATCTATTTTGTCGTGAATTTCTCTGCAAATTGTCATCAGAATAAGCCAGTTCTTAATGAGTAACTCAATGCATGAATTCCGTCGTACATTTTGGGAGAGAATGAGTTTGGATCCTACTACTCCCATTAGCAAAGCTGAAACAAAGTGTTTATTATGGAAGTATGTTGCAATTTCAACATTTTCCTTTATTCCTGGAGTTGTACTTAAGTCTTTGGCTAAATATGCATCAAATTAGCATTGCACATCTATGTTATAATTTACAGTTTTCTTTCGGTATTTGCCTCTTGATTTCTTGTCATCTCTGCTGTATTTTCAGCATTGTCTGTAACCAAAGCCACACACTGACACTTGATTTTTTCTTCACAGTTTGTTATAGTTTTCATTGCTGCTTTTTTAAAGTATTCAGGCCATTTCCTGACATATTAGTTGTTTCTGTGAGACAGTCAACCAACCCCATCTTCAGTTGTCACATAATCACATATTACTGCACATTCCTCCACCCATCAAGATTCAGATCAATGAATTTCCAATCAGTGGGTTTTGTACATTATTCAATTCCTTTCTCATAAACTGTATCCAGCAACTTTTCAGCAAATTCTGCTCTGCCAGGTGGAGTTGAAGACTGGTCAGAACTATTGAACTATGTCAATACAATATTTGCTCTGAACAAGAAGAAAAGGTGAATTTGTTCCATAAACGAAGCAATCTTTTCATTTGTGGAATCTTGCCAGAATCTGCTGTTCCTGATTACAAACCATTGAAGATGGTGGACATTCACAATCCCTGATATATAAACTGGACCACAAAATAAAATACAAAAAAGTAATTTTCATGCACTGAGTATTACTCCAATATATACTACTTTATAAAATTGAGATTGTTAATGAAAAGATTCTTCCTACTGCAGCTTTTTGTCTCACTGGTTAAATGAAATAATGTAGTCCTAAATCCAGTTTTATAGGGAAAATAATTAATGAATCATAAAGATTATCTAAATCTATTTACATTCTTATCTCTCACAATGTACCAAAAATCATGAAAATGTTTTAAATATTAACTTTTTAAAATGCCTAATAAAACCTGACTTTTAAGCAAGAGATGATCACCCTGATGGTTGATTATATTGAGAAGAAAAAAAAAATTAAAGCCAGAAGCAACAGTAAAAATGTAGTTGATAAATATTCCTACAACAAGCTAATATGCCAATTGTATTTTGATCACAGTAATTTTTAAATTCATAAGTAAATAATCCACACAAAACACAAATTTATAACAATACTAAATGTTATTATTTACTAACATAGAAAATAACTTGCACAAGAATGGTACAAAAATAAATTTACAAACCAGCTAATCCAGATTATTAAAACACGTCCACATCAACTTGAAAGTCATTACTCCCTGACAATCATCCTTGCTCGTCTTGGTTGTGTTTGCTCTTTATTGCACTGTTTACATTTAACATGTGTTCCTTTTTAACCCAAAGATACAGGAATTTCTTGAAAATATTCTCAAATAGTAATTTTTATGATCTGCATGTTTTTTCCCCCTCCCATTCCTAGGTGTTGAAATCAACATTAGAGGCTGCACTCTGAAAAATGCTGTTCCTTCTTCCCACAGTGTCCTGCTTTGATTCCACTCTTCCTTCATTTCTGATGCACACTCTGCTCCTTCTCCTTTCTTAGGTAACTCCCTGCCCCACCCAAATCCCAGAAAAATGAAAGAGCTAAAAATACAAGTTTTCTGCCTATGTAATCCACCTGTCTTTTGAACGGAAGTGTTATATTTGTTTAGAGACAGTTAGGGAGACAGCTGAGAAATGAATGGATTTCTTTTTGTTTTTAGCTCTATCTGTGGATACATGCAAGTAGACAAAGCAAGACCATTGAATCGGCGTGTCCGGAAACATCCAGAAACAAGGGCTGGTAGTTACTGAGCAGATCAGTGTTTGTTCCATGAGCTAGAGAGTAAATTTCCCTGGTGTGTGGAATTGTAGATAGTCATAGTTTGATAAATGAGTCAACCAGAGCTCAGGTAGGGGGAAGCCATAAAATCAGAGTGTGAGACCACCCAGGTGGACGCGGTGATGATCCTGATGAGATACATTGTGGTGTCTTGTGGACTTCAGAGACTGGGTATCATCAAGGCCTGTGATAACTTTCAAAGGGGTAGCCATGTTAGTCTAGTTCAGCAAAACAAACAAGGAGAACTGTGGCACTTTAATAAATTATTTATTTTATAAGTATTTATTTTCCTCCCATTCTCTAAGTTCTCTATCTTCAAAGCGTCTGACGAAGTGGGATTTTCTTCCACAAAAGCTCATGCGATAAATAAATGTGTTAGTCTTTAAGTGCCACAGGACTACTTGTTTGTGATAACTTTGCCAGTCTTTTGTACCTTAATCAAGCCCTTAATACAGTATGAGATGCCATATTTCTAAAGTTTCACCTAAAATGTAGAGATTTTCTTCTGAATTTTTTCCTTATATAGAAAAGAAGCTTTTAACTCAATTTTTTGATGGATACTCGTCATGAATTCAGCATATTTTTTTCAATGTTTTAAGAGATTACAATAAATTTAGGCTTTAATATGTTTTGTATTAAATTCAAATTTCATTTTAAAGCATGTTCATTTTTAAAAAGTAAAACATTACAATTTAAACAACAAAATAAAAAAATCCTATTTTTTTCCTAAATACATATTTTTCATTCCTGTATCATTCTGGCATCTGCATGATAGAAATTAGGATAAAAAAACAAAAGGTAGGTAATCTGGTTCCTTATTATCACTATCAGCTCTTGGCTAGAACTATTAGAGCTTGATGTACCACAGTGATTTAGCATTTGCATGTAGCTCTTAGCAAAATATGGTTTTAATATGTGGATATACTTTGCTTTTAAAATCACTTATTTTGGAAAGCAAGACATTTTAAGTGATGTTCATGCTACAATGCAACTTACAGGTATATACATGGATTACATGAACAGGAGACATGTATATATTCTGATACAGGGGAAGAAATAGCAGGGATGCTGTCATTCATCAATGGGGAACCTTCTCCAGAATGGTAACAGTAGTTCAGACCAGGGGCGTGGCCACCCCAATTTTCAGGCCAGGGCCTTTGGTCTCCTGACTGGGCCCAGCCAGTCCTGCTTCCAGTCATGTGACTGGAAATTTCCTGGCTACACTTCAGGGGCCTAGCAACTAGAGCATCAGGAGGAGGAGGAAGGGGGAGAGGCAGGCTGGCCCCTGCTGCGTCGAGGCCACAGCGACTGCCCAGAGTCAGAGCTGCAAGGCAGTATTGGTGGAGAGCAATCCACACCACCCCTCTGCCCGCAATGACCTCACTCACAGCTGCAGCCGCCCGCAGCTGGCCGGTGCGGGGTCAAGGCAGCGTTGCCAGATGCTGCAGTGGGCGGAGGTTGTCAGGCCTTCCAGCCGAGTGGGTGGGCCTGGGCCCTCCAGTCTCACCCGTAGGTACACCCCTGTTTCAGACACTACATTGATGCTAAAAAGCATCACCAATATTTAAAATTCATGCTCCATTGATGCAAAAATATCTGTTGCTACTCAATCACTTTGACTCCATTACAGTTGAGCTATAGTTGGCTTTGGGGCATTTTACAGTTACTCTTATGAAAGAGTCTTTTGATGATTACAGATCTTGACAGCTGTGCCAACATTTGCTTTTAAATTTATCATAGAATAATGTTGTCTAAATAATTGTATCTGTTGGCAAACTTAATTTTTATTTCAAAAACCAAAATCAATCTTCTTATGTACCATAAACAAATGTTAGTAATGTCCAGCACAGATCATGGGAGAATGAAGAGTGAAAAGATTCTCCATTAAATCCAAAATTGTCTTTTCTGACTTTAACTTAGTAGGAAGAAAAATGTGAGAATTACTCCTTCAGCTCTCATTAAAAACGTAAGGCATATGACAGCTGGAGTATACACTCAGTTTGTCTGTCAGCTACATCCCATAAGGCTAAGAAAAGGCAAGAACTTTGCACTTATCTGAAAGATTACAAAGGAGACGATAAACATTAATTTCTCCTATGAACCCATTCGGTTCTTCTGAGTATTGCTTATTGACGCTAAGTGTACTATTCCCATGAACTACTTGTAAATTGTGTTTGCAACATGTTTTGCATAGAGCAGTGGTTTTTAAACTAAGATACATGAGAAACATCTTTTTTTTTCTTCTCCCTGTTGTTGTAGATATATTACAGCCTTGTATCAGATTGGGTAGACTACATTAATTGGAAAGGGGCACACAGCCTAAAAAAAGGTGTGAAAACCAATTGCATAAAGCAATCCAATACACTCCATCAGGGAGATGCTATATGATTTGGACCCACAACATTTTCAAGGGAGTCTCAAGCCGATCTCAGTTTGTTCCTGTGCAGCTTTGCTTATATATGTTTACCTGAGTATGCAGTTTTTGTGACTAATTTAGCCTTGGATGGAACTGGGGTTTGTATGTGCACATCGTCATTTGCATGCACAAGAGATGGTGAAAAAAAATTGTGTCTGAATGAATCTGTGTGCATTATTTTATGTAGAAAATATAAATTTTTGCCACTTTTAAAAAATTGATATAAATAGAAGGAAACTGGCTAGTATAGAAAAGTGGGTTCCATTCAGCATCGTATAACATTTTAGAGCTAAGTTCTGGAGGTTTATATTTGGTAGTGGTTGTAGTAGATTTGATAAGCAGATGGAATGTAATTTACTATTGAGATTTCTGACTGTACCTGCAACTTCGACAAATCCTGATTTGATTCTCACCCTAACTCACAGGTAATTTTGATAATGGAAGACTTTCATTGTTCTTCTGATCACAATCGCACTTCAAGTGAGCCTACATCCATTTGACAAACCTCCTCAGTCTGAGGATAAAAGTGGGAGCAAAAACTATCCTTCTGAACCTGACAGGGCTGGATTAACTGGCCTGGGGTCCCTGGGCTGCCCCCACTAAGGGGCCTCCCCCTTGCATGGGACTCCACCCCCCACTGCAGGATCCCCACCACCCAGCAGTCTTTGGGCAGGCCATCACTGGGGTGGAGGGGCGGGCTGGGGGCAGAGGGCCCTGGGCCCTGCTCTGGCTGGTTTGCCAGCCTGGGGTGGGGGAGGTGGTGGGGCAGCTGACACATAATGTGGCCCCTGGTGCAGCCCCCCAGGCAATGGGCCCTGGAACACTGCACCGGAATGGAGGCTGCGTGCCGGGGGCGGACCAGCTGGCCCAGGGATCGGGCAGGCGTGCAGAGCCTGGCCTCTGGCCCCAGCATGGGCAGGGCACGGACTCTCTCAGCATTGAAATTCAAGGGCATTGGGCACTTAACTCTCTTAGGCTCCTTTGAAAATCCCCATCTTAAAAGTTGTGCCTCAATTTTCCCCACTTGTTAAATGATAATGCACATCTTTCCAAAGCCATTCAAATCTTTGGGTGAAGGTGCTAAATAGCTCCCAGATGATATTAGTCATTCAAAGTTTTCTTTTAAAAAGTCTGCAAGTTTTTCTCACTTGTGGGAAATCTGTTGTTTGTTTAAATTTAAGCCCAGCCTTGCTGTTACTTGTTTGATTATTGAGGCTGCTCAATGCTAGAGTAGTCCAACTGCCTAACGGACCAGTAGTGAGCCAGATGCACTATGGATCAGAGGCAAGTACTGGATCAGCTTGGCTTTTGTAGGTTCTAGTCCTTTTGGATCTCATTCACCATTCAGCTACAGGGAAAAGTGAAAAGGAAATTTTACTAGAGCTGGCAGAAAAGGAAAAGACCGCAGATTCTTTAGGGCTTGAATGGTGACACTTCAAAGTGAGCAAAAGTGTTACCTGTTTGGGCCCCTTGGGCACTCCATCTGAGGGTTAGGGTCTTCGGGTCCAGCGTGTGATAGCCCTCTTCAGTTCAGCCTCTGTTCAGGTAAATAGGGGCAGGTTTCCAAGTCAGGCTCAGTTTGTATGTTTCCGTGTGCCCCTCTGCACCATCACCCTGCTCCGCTGCTGCTGCTGCACCATACAGACCAGCATTCAGCCGTAACGTCCAGCAGAAACAGCTTGCTCCACACTATGTTCTGAAAGCAGTTCCTGGGTTTTTCTTTTCCCTCTCTGTATACAGCTTCTCTGCACCTCCTAGCTAGCCGTGGGCAGCCACTGGTTCCCTATAAAAACCAAGTACTTCCTGGTTCAGAACACTTCATCTTGCCAGACCAGAAGGAAAGGGATGTGCAGTGGGAAGAGGGCAAAGGAGAAACATAGTCCCTGGTTAAAAGAACCATCATACTTGCACTAGGAGTGAGTTGTAGGTTTTCAGTATGTGGGTAGGAATGTGTCCCATTAGGAATCCAACTCCAACTCAAGGAGGTCGGCCTTCTATCAATAGAGGAAAATCAGAGAAATGGGTCTCCAGGCAGGTGATCCAGGCAACCGATACTTTGCTGTAATCACTAACAGAGGCATTTCCTAGCCCTGCCCCCTGGTGAGGGAGAGACTGTGATTTTAGCAACAAGGTGGTAATGTGGGCTGTGATCTAAGTGTTTAGGTCTCTTTTCAAAATGAGATTTAGGCACTTTTGTAAATTTTACCCTTAATCTTTATTAAATAATTTGAGAGCATAAAATCTGTTCGCTAGGAATCCATGATTTAAAATACTATACACTATCCAGATTGTTTTTTGTTGTTTGGGGGGGGGGTGGAGGGGAGTTGTTGGGGTTTTTTTTTATTATTATTTGGGGACTATTTTTGTAACAGTGACATGTTTAGCCACTTAGTTTATTACATTTTTAGTAGGGGTAATTGATTTGAGATTTCCACTTTGTGTAGAGATCACTGATGCCATTCTTGTATACTGCATTGTATTCAGAGAGCCAGCACAGAATATGATGCATGCATTTACTTATACTTCTGTAAAATAAGGCATACTTTCAGTAGTAAGTGTGAATTTTAAGGATGGATTAAAGTCACAAAATCAAAACCCATATTTGAAACACTCAAAAGTTGGTGTGTTTATAAACAGGGATTTGCCTTTTAAGATAATGAAAGCCAGTTTTAAAATTCTGATTTAGTGCAGTGTAGAAAATCTATTAGTCAAGATTTCCAAAATTTCCACACCCAGATTCCAGGTGCAATGATAAATGTAGAGAATTTTGAAAAAATATAATATGTTAAAAGGTAGCAAATTCAAAATCAATAAAAGGAAATGCATTTTCATACACCATACGATTAGACTCTGGAACTCATTGCTACAGGATGTTGACAAGCCCAAAGAATAAAAGGAGATTGAACATTTATATGGATACATAGAATATCCAGAGTTGTTTTAGTTATTTATAACAATATTGGAAGTGAGACTAAACCTCCTGCTTCAGGGGTTAAATTTATCTCTAACTAGTGGGCATTAGGAAGTTTATTGCACCTTCCTCTGAAGCATATGGTGCTGGCTACTATCAGAGACAAGATACTGGACTATGGCATCCAAGCATTTAAAAACATTGGAAAAACGCCAGTGTCTGCTCTGACCTGTACATGCAGAATTCCCATTCTATGGAATCATATGTAATTACTGTTTAGAATTGTAAAGGGAAACACAGTGTTCTGAAATGCTTGAGCTAAGTTAAAAGTCTGGGGAAAATTCAAGGAGGAGCAAGTGATTCTGGTTTTAGCCAAATGATTTTATGTATTGATTATTGCTCAGGGACAAAAGAAAAAGAACATTAAAAGTACAGCTATACAGCACTGTGAAAAGTAACTGTAAAAATGGCCTTGTGAGTGCCATATTTAGGTTTCAATAACTTCCTTATCAGATGGGCATTTGTATTAATGCGTATCAGGTTACATGGAAAAAGGTGTTTTTGCTAACTGCCAGATCAGCCTGCCTGCCTGCCTGCCTGCCTGCCTTCCTTCCTTCCTTCCTTCCTTCCTTCCTTCCTTCCTTCCTTCCTT
>ML685945.1:1528298-1556502 GCA_007922175.1 Pelusios castaneus | reverse complement strand
TCTGACGAAGTGGGATTTTCTCCCACGAAAGCTCATGCGATTAATAAATCTGTTAGTCTTTAAAAGTGCCACAAGACTCTGTTGTCTTTCTACAATAGACTAACACGGCTACCCCTTTGGAATCTGGTTGCTCAAGGAAGTTATAGTTCAAGTTATCAGATCCCCATTCTTCTCTACGAGCATATCTTCCTGAACTGTGTTCATTTGATACCCATGATGCATAGCCTGTATTAAGGATCCTGGAGGCCCAGGGCTGCCCACCTTTGTGGCCCCTCCCCCACCACAGCAGCACCCAATCTGAGTACAGGACATTTTTCTGCTCAGGGGTCTGACTGGTCCAGGGTGGGAGGCTGGGCCTCCCCAGCTCATTGGGATCGCACAGAAGGTCTGGGCCTGCAGACTGGCTTGCCTTGGTTGGGGCAGGGCAGGGCTGGCCAACTCTTGGTACATGCAGAGTCAAAGGTGGGCATGGTCAACAGCAGTGCTTCAGGGGCAGGGACTCCCAGGAGCACTGTCAGGCAGGCAGGGGGCAGACCAACCAGACCACCAGAGGTGGTGCAGGCCAGTACGTATTGAGTCTATCTGGTGGTAGTACTCCAGGGCCAGGGCTTGGAGTGCTCTCAAGCCACTGTGCTGGGGCCCCTGTGTAGGCTGGTGTGGTAGCGCTGAGGCTGAGTCCAGAATTTTGCAGGGTGGTGAGGCTCCCCCTTTTGCCTGGGGCTGCAGGCCCTAAATCCACTGCATTAATCTGGCCCTGATGCACTGTGATGATTCAACCAGAAGGCAAACCATGGTGTATCATGAAAAATATAGTGCATCCAGGGAGTCCAGCCCACAGAGGAGAATTGGCGCATGAAGCACCTGAATTACAGCTCCTGCTGGTTCAGGGGACACAGATTTCACATGTAGGTTATGCAAAATGAAACCTTTGAATTCAGTTGAAAAAACAGATATTTTTTTCTCAGACAGACTCCACCAATTTTTTTTTTTTAATTTTCCCAACAGAGAATCAAAAAAAATTAAGCAAAATCAAAATTATACAGGGGGAAATTTTGATTTTGCCAAAACTGTATTGTTTGAAAATAAACAAGTAAATAAATAAATAAGTTTCAAGAAAGATTCTTAACTAGCTCTAACATCAATACACATGGAAGGAGATTTCATCACAGTATGACAGAATTTGTTGTTGACAAATTGCATATTAAATACAATTGTATATTAGATGTTTAGGTTGGGATCATTGAATCTTTCAGTTATTTTATACCCTGAAGCATGAAATCACATTACCTTTAATTTAGCATTTGTATTTATAGGTTATATTAATTATGACATTATATGCCCCTTTTAAAATCCATACAGTTTTTTTAAAATATGATTATGGGTTTTTTGATTTGATGATGGCCTAAAGGGAAGATTTATTAAAACAAACAGGGAATCCCTTTGGAACTTATATTTATTATAATCAGTGAGCCATATTCTTATCTAAATTACAGGTGTGTTAATTTGGAGAAACTTCTGATAGAATTAGTGGATATACTTTGGAATTACAATCATGTTACGGTGGTTAGAAAGTGGCTGTGTGTGTGTAGATTTTTTGTTTCTGGAATGCATAAAGCATGATGATAATAATGGTCATGATATGTCTCGGAGTCTCTAGCAAAAACAATGAGGAACAGCAGAATATGTTCACTTTGCTGATATATAAATTTAATAAAGTGATATTTTATATCAGCAGCTCACAAACACTCTGTTAGGATCATAGCCATGTCAGACTACATGTTATATAAAAATTATTGGGAAGATTCCATGAAAAAATGTCATTTTTAAAAAACTGTGTCTCTTCCTGAAACAGGTCCATGTTCAAGTATTCTGACTCAAGAAAAGGTTTAGAAAAGTTGCAAAATTGTTTGAATGTTTGATTTCAATAATTTCTTTTAAAAAGTCCAGTTTCTGGTTTGAAATGATTTTCTGTTTTGAAAGTTAAGCTAATTAGACAGTAAGGAAGAGAAGAAGATTAAAACTGAAATTTAACATTTTGAAAATATTGGATTGAAACATTTTGATTGACCTAAAATGAAAAAAATCCCCATTTTTTTTAAATTCATAAATATTTGTGAGATTTTGACTTTCATCCTCTTTTGAAAAAAATTTCACAGGACAGGAAAGCTATTTCCTACTTAGCCGTAGTAGAAGAAGCTTACCATCTAAGATGACAAGACATATAAAAATGTGGAGAGTGGAAGACAATGCATCATATACAATGTGTATATAAAGTTGCTATGTTTTATTTGTTTTGCAATCCGCAGTAAAATTAGTCTGTTTGTCCCACCTCTCTGCAAAAGATTTAATAGTAGTTTATTCCAGTGAGATCTCATAGGAGTACTTCTTCATTACTTTTAAATAATAGAATACAATGCATTAAGTGGTACATTCTGAAATTACACTATACCTAATAAAATTAAACTGTAGTTTTACAAGTATATGAATAAAATATTTTATTATGTATTATGCTTTATTGTTTTCACTGCCATTTATTTCACCCAACCCTGCAACCACTTGCTAATCTATGTAGTGTTTACTGTAGTTAATAAGTTTCACTGTCAATTTTGCAGTATCTGGCCCTTATTCAAGTAATTTTCAAAATTTAAGTAATGGACAATTAATGTCCAAGTTAAAAAGGGAGAGGCAAGAAATAAAGATGAAAGGTTTGATTTTTTTCTAAGCTTTCTTGGTTGTTCATAGTCTTGACAGCCTGAATAATTCTCACACCAAATTAGCAATTGTTGTAAATGTTCAGTTATTGACTGTCACCCTTTGGGGATTCAACAAATCCAAGTGATTTTCACGTTGTCTGTGTTTGAGATGAACTGTGTGAGTATTCAGTAGCACAAAGGGTAGTGATTTTCCCTAAGTAAAAGTTCCTCATTCATCAAAATTTAATATTTGTTTACATCTAGAAATTTGTGTTTAAGTATAATGCTACATTAAATTATTCTTCCAAAAGCAACTGGAATTTAAAGAGATGTTCTTTTCAACCATGCTATGGACAGTTCCCCCATTCTTCCTTTATAATTAAAACACCACTAAAGATTAAAAAAAAATAGTGATTCCAGTAGAGAAATCCCTAAGTGTCTGGCATTTTAGAAAATATCAATAAAAAAAAAATCAGATCTCATTCAATTACTTGAAAGAAATATTTGGGCAGATTTGAAACATCCCTCCTTTAAATAGTGTAACTATATATCTGGAGATAGGTGGGAAAGGTTATCTCTCTTTCTTTTTCCTTGTGGCCAAAACAAGTATGTCAATCCTTTTTGCACATCTGACCGCTATAT
Organism: Pelusios castaneus; assembly: GCA_007922175.1. Lineage (NCBI taxonomy): Eukaryota > Metazoa > Chordata > Testudines > Pelomedusidae > Pelusios > Pelusios castaneus. The sequence goes on along the minus strand of ML685945.1, from coordinate 1,553,167 downwards.
GCTCAGTACCTAATATACATGCACACGTGTCAAGACTGCAAGTACACATAGGTATATGTAGATGGACATCCCCTTGCATGAATGCATGTTCTAGATGAAAAAATGTATTTGTGCTGAGTGTAATTCAGTATACATGCATCCATATGCATATCTTCATAGTTGTATACAGACCACGTACACTGTATACATCCTTCGTTAGAACATAAGAATGGCTATACTTCTTCAGATCAGTGGTTCATCTAGGCCAGTATCCTGTCTTCCAACAGGGCACAATTCCAGGTGCTTCAGAAGGAATTAATAGAATAGGTAATCATCAAGTGATCCACCCCGTGAGCCGTTCCAAGCCTCTGGCAAACAGCAATCCTTGCCTATCCTGACTAATAGCCTTTGATGAATCTATCCTCCATTCATTTATCTACTTTTTTTTTTTCTATATAAACCCTGTTAATAGCCTTGGCCTTCTGAACATCCTCTGATAGGAGTTCCTCATTGTAGGAAGAAATGTTATAGGCCTCTATCATATCCCTCCTTGTAGTCTCTGTTCCAAGTTGAAACATCCTAACCTTATTAATCTGTCCTTTTATGGAAGTTGTTCCAAACTCCTGATGGTTTATTTGCCCTTTTCTATATCTTTTCCAATTCTAATACATCTTTTTTGAGATAGAGTGATCAGATCTGTAGTAAGATGTGGGCATACTGTGGATTTATATAGAGGCAGTGCAATGTTTTACGTCTTATCTCTCCCTTTCTTAGTGATCTCAAAACTGTTAGCTTTTTTTGTTTTTTTCCTTTTTTTTTCTTTTTACTCCCATTGCACATTGTGGATAGTTCTTTGAAAATATCCATTCAATAACTCCAAGATCCCATTCTTCAGTGTTAATAGCTAATTTAGACCCAGTCATGTTATATTCATAGTTGTGATTATGTTTTCCAGTGTTCATTACTTGCCATTTAACAACACTGAATTTCATCTGCCATTTTGTTGTCCAGCCATGGAGTTTTGTCAGATGCCTTTGTAATGTTTCACAATCTGCTTTGGATTTAACTGTCTTGAGTAGTTTTGTATCATCTGCAAATTTTGCCACCTCACTATTTACCCCCTTTTTCAGATCATTTATGAATATGTTGAATAGTACTGGTCCTATAAGATCCTTGGGAAACATCACTGTTTAGCTCTCTTCATACTGAGAGCTGACCATTGATTCCTACCCTTTTTTTCCTATCCAGTTAATGATCCAGGAGAGGACCTTCCCTCTTACTCCATGACTGTTTACTTTGCTTAAGAGCCTTTGGTGAGGCCACTTGTAAATGGCTTTCTGAAAATCGAAGTGCACTATATCCATTGGTCACCCTTGTCCACATGCTTGTTGACCCAAGAATTCTAGTAGCTTGGTAAGGCATGATTTACCTTTACAAAAAACATATTAACTCTTCCCCCAAAAATCGTATTAATCTATATGTCTGATAATTCTGTTCTTTAATATAGTTTCAACCCATTTGCCTGGTATTGAAGTTATGCTTGCTGATCTGTAATTGCTAGGATTGCCTCTGGCACATTTTTTTAAAAATCGGCATAATTTTATCTGTATTGTTGTACATTAAGGAAAACATAAATCAACCTAGATGTGTAAATACTTTGATAAAGCAGCATTCCTACCTTGAGACACTTAAAATAGTGTGGTAGATGGATGGACTGGTTGATTTTTCTGTCTTCACCCACTAATATACCAGACATAACCAATAGGTCACAGTGATTTTGTACTTGTTATCTAATTTACTTCATGCAACCCACCTGAGTCTGTAGTTCTTAGCAAAACCATAGATAGCAGGTAGTGGCATTCAAAAAATGTAGTCTTCCTTTGATATCTTTATTCCATTTTCTTCTTTAGACAAATAGATGAACTGGGTAGCCTAGCAATTACTCTGAGCAAAGAGGAGAGGAAGGTACATAGACAAGGCAGGAGAGCAGGAAATAAGGGAGGATTTGGAGGTTGGAGGGGGGTGGGTGTGTTTTTAGAAAAAAGAACCCTGGTTTGCAGAAAGGGTAGAAAATACACTAAGGGGTCTGGGTCTGAGAGGATGAGTAAAAAGGATACAGAAAAGTAAATGTTATTTACTTCCATTCCACCTATAGTTGTGCCATGTCCCATATTTTATTCTGTATTGAAACCCTGTGGTTCTCTACTTACTTTTGATATTAGAGAGATAAGCTGGGTTAGGTAATATCTTTTACTGAACTAACTTCTGATGGTAAAAGAGACAAGATTTTAAGCTACACAGAGCTGTTCTTGATCTTCTGGGACCAATACAGCTACCACACTACATCTGATATGACATTTACCCATAAAGGACTTATTTCTACCTATTGCCACTTGAATGCTTGACTAGTCTTCTCTTAAAAAGGCAAATGCAATATTAAAGTAACTACTCAGTCAGATTATCTATCTATCTATCTATCTATCTATCTATCTATCTATCTATCTATCTATCTATCTATCTATCTATCTATCGTGTATGGACTGTTTATCAATCAAATAAGAAATGTCAAAGTAACTCATTCTTATGACAAAGATTGTTGTAGGAACAAAAATGCAAAATTATAATGCATTCTTGTCACAGATTGTAATGAGAATAGAAAATGGCACAAATTTAATTCACTACAATGACAATTCTAAGAAGGTAATGAGAACAGAAGACAGCATAAAATATATCAGTTCTGTGAGCTTTTTAAAATGCAATCTCACTGTTACCTAAGATGCCATTTTCCAGGTTCTCTAGGTATGCATCATTTAACACAGTACAGTGAATTTCTTACAACTTCCCTCAACCATCCACACTTTTTAATAATGTAATTTGAACATTTTCCCCCAGAAAGCATATTTTTGAAAAATATGCTATACAATCCATTGTACAAAACTTTAGTGTGGAACTACAAGACACCCAAACCAATTATTGAAACTATAGATCAGTTGTAGTCAATGGATAGACCGCAGGTCAAATCCAGACCTCCAGACATTTTTAAACAGACCTCAAAAAAATTTATTTACCTATTATTGTCATTGTTATTACATTTTTAATTATTTTCTCTGAAGTCCGGATATTGACCAAGAAATTAACAAAGAATAATTGACTACCCTTGCTATAGAACAAATGGATGCTCTCTGCAAAGTGCCACATCAGCTTGTGGAAAGTTTGCTGGTGGCTGTAGCTGGCATGCATTAACCTATCTGCACACTGCTTTGTAGCATAGAAAGAAGACATAGTAAGTCCAAATCTGTAATAAATATCTAATATTTAGTACTGCTGAGAGTACTTTTGGAACCACTCATCAAATCTCTGATATAATTTTAAAGTTCCTGGGCCAAAGTGTCAATGTTTTCTGTTTCACCAGTAGTTCTGAATACATATTTGAGCTTATTTTCTAACTGGTTAGAAGAAAGAAAACTCGATTAAATGCCCACAATTTGCACAGTTGTTTTGGTGAAGTGGATTCACTCTTCTAACACAGTGATTAATACTGATTCACTTTAAGATGAAGTTCTTAAATATTTATTTTAAAACATCAATTTTGAGTCCCTTGTTTTGTCAGTCATTCAGATTTCAGTCATTCACATAATATTCACAATGGCATGCTTATCAAATCTGTCAGGCAAACATGCAACTTCCTATGGCTTTCATCAGGTTTCAAAGAGCAATCTCTCAAAGCAGATTAGCCCGTCCTACAGATGTGTATTTTTCTTAAACTGTGTTACCGCCATAGTTACTGCTGTCGTGTTATATAAAACAAATTGCTTATTGATGCATAAAGGATTAGCAGTCAGAGCAGCAGTATCTTTAAAAAAAATCTCAGCATTTCTCTCAGCATATCTCATTTGTAGGGTGATTTTTAAAAGTTGCATTTTGCTAGACTGGAAAACTGTCAGTTCAGTATTTTAGCAGTCTGTCAGGTTTTGCAAAGATCAATTTTTAGGCAATTCAGTTTCCTGTTATGCCCATTAGTGTCTTGTCTTTGAACTCTGAAGGATTGCCCTCACTCTGGCAGGTCTTAGATTAATTATCTCACCCTCAGTTTTACACGCTAAGACACTTCTCCCCAAATTGTGGTAAATTTGATATGTTGATATTTCCATTAAGAATTTTGGATGAGCAATTCATGAGATATTTTGTGTCTGTTAGACCAGTTCACTGGATTCAGCTGGCAAATCTGGTTACCAAAGGAAAGTTCAGACACAGTACCACACAGCAGTTCATGTTATACATATGGCAAAAATTTAGCTAGGGTTGCTTATGTCACAAAATAGTTCATTTACATGGCAGATTTGGTTTAGATTTGCTATCTTGATTGTCAAGCTCTTTAACGAAATTGTCACTTTTAAAAGGTTATTAACATTATAGCAGTCGTATGCTGTTAAGATAATGCTGAGCTATGGTTTGTAAAACTTATGTTTAATAGTTATTTACAAACCTGAACAAAAGTACATTGCCAATACAAGATACAGTGCGTGATGCAGACTGATCAGGAAAATATTCCATGTGACAGATCAGTTTATAGTCCAGCTGTAACACAGAATAGTGCACATGTGCATTTTTAAAAATATGACACAAAAATTGCTAATAAGACACATATATTGGAATTAAAGGATCTCTTTGCAGATTTACTTTAGAAATATTCAACAAAATCCCAAGTTCATAAAGACACCTAAGTTGAATCTTTCTGAGCTGCAGATTTCAGACCTGAAGTCAATTATTCTGTCTCACTAATGCTCGCATTCACACATGAATTTTTTGTAGCATATGATCATATAATGGTAGCTGTACATGTATATCTAACATAAAGTCTTGATGATGAACCCACTGTTCCTGCACCATTATTTCACTTTAGGCTAGTATTTCTTCAGTATGTTGCCTAAAAATATTTGACAACATTTTTCCTTCCCCGCCCCCCACCTCTTCTTTTACATAATTTAATTTATTGAAATACCTTGGCTCTGAATTAGCTTCTTTTGCTCAATATTGTTCTTCATGCCTTGAAATGGGCACTGAAATAATATTGTCAAATGGGTTGAAGATAGTTTAGGAGCACTTCAATTTGATGAAGTACAGTTGTGGACTATCTCAAAATCCCGTCTTACTTTATAGCTTTTTATTAATTGTTAAGCACCAGCATTTTAGTCAGCGATATCTAAGATACACAATACAAACAGTCTGTTCCATGAAAAGTGTATCTAAACAAGACAGAGAGTAGACAGGATGCAAAGGAGATATCAACAGGGAATAACTATGATTTTTTTTTCATGTTTACCTTTTATTTTATTTTTCCAATTTTACATTTTGATATATTTGCACACATTTCTAAAGGAACTAGTGAGTATAACAGTGCATTTTGTGAATCCAGTTTTCCATTAAGGGCTATATTTTGACTTCAGGGATAGTCCTGAGCAAAGGAAAGTTTGTGATCTGCACCACCCCAGGAGTACCCTTGAAAAGCATTGTGAGGGAGAGAAACAGCCCTCTGAATTATAATTTTCTCTCTGCTTCCCCTTGTAGCAAGGCGGATAGTACTTGAAGGAAACAGGAGGGAAGAGGTTAGAGCAGGGGTATCAAACTCATTTGCTATGGTGGGCCAGATTTGACAAATGTACTTCAAGTGGTCTGTACATACCATAAACTGAAATATTAGAGCTGTACGTGAGACTACGCTCCACAGTATCACGAGACCACACAACAAGCTTGTGCACTCTCTCGCTCTCTCTCTCTCTCTGGGAGAGTGTATGGTCCCACGGAACACAGTCATGGACTGGATGGAAGAGGTTTGTGGGCTGAATTCAGCTCGCAAGCTGTACATTTGACACCTCTGGTTTAGAGGAAGGTTACAGGAGGTTAGCCTGTAGGCACATGGCATTAATGCCAGGTGCAGTTGCCATATCTCTTTAATAGTTCTCTTAATAAAGAGCCAATTTTACAAGCATGGAGTCTTCTCAAGATATGACCCAATGTGCAGCATATAAAACACCCCGTTATTCTTAAGGGAGAGGAAGATTGTAGTAATCTACCATAGGCCTATTACAAGACCAAATTGTGACACACACACACCACCTATGTGGGGCAGTGAATAGGGGATCTGGCCTTCCATCCTCCTTTCTGCCACATACTGACTCTTCCTTGCCCATGTGATCTAGGGAAAAAGTAAGAGGGTGTATAGCCCCACTATTTGGCCACCTGACTGTTGGAAATATTGCCCTAAGACCTCAATTTTGAAAGCTGCAAAGCACTGATAACTTCCTGAATGGAGGACTGTAGGTTCAAGCCCCTGAATGATTATTTTCAAGGTATTTTAGTTGCATTTGAAGCAATTCTTTAAAATCACCCAGAAAATAATCTGAAAACAGTGCAGTAAAAATCCAGCCAGTTCCTCTTCAGCTGTCATTTTAGATTAGGAAATAACTGCAATGAAACACTGTCCTTCAGTAAAAGCTAGTGTAACAGCAGCAGTGCATCCAGATTCTTTTAAATCCAGGTTCTTCTGGGACATAGTGCAAACTGCTATAATGTACAAACATTTACTTGCCCATCATTGAAGCTTCTTCCAATTCTGCCCATGAACACAGATGTGAGCTTTCCACTCCATTGCCTAGAGATATCTTTTCTAAGACAGCCACATAAATGGTTCATTTATAAGCATATGTATATTACCTTAGTGTTGAAAGTTGCGGAATTTATTATACAGATTGTAATATGGATGTGATGATTCTTGTTATGTTTTGGAATTAAGTTGTAATCCTCCCTTCTGCAGTTAGTGTTTTGTTTTAAAGGATTTGTGCTCCCCCACCACACACACACACACACACACACGAAAGAGGGACATTTACCAAGGCATCTGCAGTATCTGGTTGTTGATTTAGCATTTTTAGCAGATGTTGGTTGATATATTTATTGATTTCTTACCCAAGTTGATGTTTATTTCAGAATCAAACAGTTGTTATAAAGACAAAAATAGTTTATTTTTATTTTAATCATGTATAGAGGTGGATTTGAACATGTTTACTATTTATGTTGTGATAGCTCCTAGAGATTCCAGTTTATGTATTCTTAATCCTATTTCACAGTTGGGATCTTAGATAGAGAGATTAGCTGAAATAACCAGTCACAAAGGAAGCCTGTGGCAGAGTCAGTAATTAAACCCATTCTCTGTGTCTTATGTCAGCACTCTAACTAAAAGGCTTTGTAGTTACTTGTAGAAACTCTTCTGTTTATCTTTTTTTTAATCATTTCCCCATGATTCCCAATGATTAACAAAAATTATTAGAATAAAAGGTGGAGAAGTCTTGTTAGTCTGTTCTGCAGCTTTGTTGAAAAGTTCACTATTTTATTATTTTCTAGTGTTCTGTTGTGTTCTAGTGTAAATAGCCTAAGAAGAAATAAACAAATCTTGAAATGACAAAATGGCGATGTGGGCCTTTAAAATTGAAGACCAAAAGACATGCCATAAAAATAAAGTTCAAGAGTATTTCATTTGGAAAAGAGGATAGTGTGTATATCCATAGAGCAATAGAGGTGGCTAGAGTAAAGGGACCAGAAACTAAGCTAGTGTTAATCATGTGAGTTCCATTGACTGAACTGGAGCTAAACTGATTTATATTACTTGAGGAACTACCCCAAAAATACAGTCTGTCAAATTTTCTACCAAAATATTTTTCATTAGAAAATGTTTTCCCCTATTAAAATGATTTTTCTGCAATTTTTTGACAAAAAAAAATCCCTAAAACTTTTCTGTTTTTCCTCCCTCTATAAACATACCTTTTCCTTTTCTCCTTCTTCCACAATTAACAATTTTTGAACAACTCTTCCCAAGAGTTTTTGCTCTGATTTATAATGCAGAGATCAAAGAGAGGCAAGTTTAAACCTTGGTGGTGTAAGTAGGAAAAATTTGAGTTGAACTAGGGCATAATATTACACTGTTAATTGTGGTGCAGAAATTTACAGGAATGCTGTGTTTAGTTCTGGTGTCTACAATTTAAGAGTGTTGACAATTGTTAAAGGTTCAGATAAGAGTGACAAGCATGATTTGGAACTTCTCTTACAGTGAAAGAGTAAAGATGTTCAATCTACATACCTTAGAAAAGAAGGTTGAGTGATGACTTGATAAAAGTCAGTAAGTACCTACATGGAGGGAAGATTTCTAATAGTTGGCATCTCTTTAATCTAACAGACAGAGGCATAACAATTTCCAAGATTGGAGCTAAAGCTAGACAAATTCAGACTATGAATATGATACAGTATTTTTACAGAGACTATAATTAACAATTGAAGCAATTGACCTCAGGATGTGGTGTATTCTTCTTCTCCTAAGGTGTTTATAGCAAGATTGTATGTCTCTCAAGAAGATATGGTCTAGTTCAGCCACGAGTTATGTGTTAGATTCAGGAACCTCTATGATGAAATTCTGTGGCCTGTGTTATGCAGGACGTCAAACTAGATGGTCCTGGTCCTTTCTGGCCTTAAGCACTATTAATCCATGAAGAGAGTTTGTGTTTGGTTTACTGATAAATTCTTCATGCAAATCTATTATATATAAAAAATTAGTTAAAGATGTGGGGAAAGGAAATCTCTCTAGTGACGATTAACAAGAATTTTGGAACTATAACAAAATTTCTAAATAATTGTGCAATAAACAATGATGGTGAGCTAACAACATTTAACTAGTATGGCTCTTCTGTTTTCTCAGGTGTAGATTGAGAGGTCATAGAGGATTAGAAAGAATAAGGATCTTAGAAAATTAAAAAACACTGGTTATTGCTTGAGGATTATTATTTTCTACCTCCTGAAATTAGGAAGATAATATTTATATGTGGGAAAAAAAATCGACAGAGTACAGGTGCTTTGAGTCATGTAGAAGAGTGAATATTATAAAAATAAAAATACTTTTTAAAAATTAGTATGATCTATATGGAGGATTTGCCAAGAATATTAGACATGCACAAATTCCAAGAAGCTGGGAGTGATTTGCCTGAGAAGGAGGTATTTTAAAAGGCTTTTTGTTAAAAGGTGGAACATAGCTCATAGACTCACAAAATCTAAGGTCAGAAGGGACCAGTATGATCATCTAATCTGACCTTCTGCACAATGCAGGCCACAAAACCTCACCCTCACATTCCTCCAATAAGCATCGAATCTATGACTGAGTTATTAAAGTAATCAAATCATGATTTAAAGACTTTAAGATACAGAGAATCCACCAGCAAGTGAGCCATTCCCCATGCTACAGAGGAAGGCGAAAACACTTCAGAGCCATAGCCAATCTGCCTTGGGGGAAAACTCCTTCCTCACCCCAAATTTGGTAATCAGTTAAACCCTGAGCATATGGGCAAGTCTCACCAGCCAGTCACCCCAGAAAGAATCCTCTGTAATAACTCAGTACCCACCCCATCTACCCTCCCTTCTTAGGCCACTAGCATATCCACCACCAGTAGTCAAAGATCAGCCAATTGCCAAACTGGGCCATTCCATCATACCATCCCCTCCATACATTTATCAAGCTCAGTTTTGAAGGCACTTATGTTTTTTTGCCCCCACAACTCCCTTTAGAAGGCTATTCCAGAACTTTCCTCCTCTGATGGTTGGAAACCTCTGTCTAATTTCAAGCCTAAATTTCCTAATGGACAGTTTGTAACCATTTGTTCTTGCAGCACATTGGTGCTGTACTCAAATAATTCTTCTCCCTCCCTGGTATTTATCCTTCTGATGAAAGCAATCATATCTCCCCTCAACCTCCTTTTGGTTAGGGTAAACAAACCAAGCTCTTTAAGTTTCCTCTCATAAGGCAGGTTTTCCATTCCACGGATCATCCTTGAATCCCTTCTCTGCACCTATTCCAGTTTGAATTCATATTTCTTAAACATGGGGGACCAGAACTGCATTCAGTATTCCAGATGAAGTCTCACCAGTGCTTTGTATAGAGGCACTTACAACTCCTTATCTCTACTCAAAATATCTCTTCTGATGCATCCTAGGTCCTCCCCTCTTAAAAAACTGCAGTAGAGTTAACTACTAGCTAATCTGGAAGCAGTATATCAGTGCTCTTTTGACATTCAGCCATCAAAGCCATAAAACAGCCTGCCCCAGTTTCCCTATTCTCTATTCTTAGCATGTTAAAAGACTTTCCCCAAAATCTGTGCATAAAATATTTTACTACACGTTTAACATGAATATTCAAGTTTCCATTACAAAGTTTAGCCTTAATACCAAATTTGTTATAATAGGTGAGTGCTTGCAAATATCTTTATCATACTATGCCCTGTCTTCAGTCTGTCTGGTTTTGGTTAGTTCCTGGCTTTTCTCTCTATCTGGTGTCCTGGTGTGGTTCACCCTGAGCTGAGAGAGTAGGTGGCAGCCATTATTCTACCACTCCCAACTTCACCCACTGCACTCCCTCCCGTCACACTCTTCAAGGCCCAAAAGCTGCAGCCTAAAGTAATGAACATATATCTCTCAGCTGAAGGAAATACTGGAGGGGAGGCTGGAAAGTATATTCTGTACAAAGCCTGGCTCACTCCAGCCTCAATTAACAACCCAGAATTTATTTACTTTATTAATTTTATAACCTTTATTGCGATGGCAGCTGCAAGCACAACAGGAAGTGCTGATCTGTGGCAAGTCTTTTTTATAGTTATTATTATAGTTCTAGTTAATGAGTAACATTTTCCAGATCACCCTGAATGACTTTCACTTTCCACCTGATTACTAGATAATGAAGTATATATGTCTGGGGAGGTAATTATTACCCTTTGCATTACTAATCAGTCCCCCCCATATAAAAACATAACTCCTGAGAAAGGCTTCAGATCCCAATCTTATGAAACAAACAGGAAAAAAAAATGAAACAGAATAGCACTAAGTGGTTGTTAGTTATCTGGTAACCCAAGTGACAAAACAAGATCATCTATAGTGACTCTGATTAGCATGAGTGCCTAATTTAAAAAACTTGAATTGGGAAACTGAAGTCAATGGATGAACTTTGTGATTCTGAAAATTAGACCACTTATATAGGTGTTGAGCTATGGGTTTAAGACTTAATTTCAGACTCTTATTTTAAAAAATCTTGCCTTAGGTTTTCAGTCCACACCACTCTGAAACACAACAAACGAGATGCTCAACCCTCATCTAGAACTATTTTTGAATGAAAATAGCACCCTCGCTACTTTTTTTGAGCAAGTACATAGTCACAAAATGGGTGGAAAAGAGGGAGAAAGAAAGAATGAAATGTTTCTCCCTCTGGCTGAGGTGGGTCTCCACAACATTCCCAGTGAAGGACTGTGCTTTATCAGTCAGTTGGGCCCTAAACAAGTTGCTTGTACTGCAGAACAAACAAGTTATTTCATAGATATTACAATCCTCTGCTCTAGCAACTCATTTTGAGTCTGGGTGTGGCACCCTTTCTCACATGAAGTAGTGTTGTACTGCCCATGTAAGTCCCACTGAATTCAGGATTACTCATGCACTAAAAGTATTACTGAGAATGAGCAAGTGCCACACAACTGAGCCTTACACAGTTTTCCTCATAGTTCTAATTTATGCAAAATGAATTATCAAAATTGATGACATTTGTCAATTTGAAGATAATTGCCCTAGTTGGAATGTTTCATTGTTACTAAAGCAGTATGACTTTCTAGAACAGTGATATGCAGTAGTGATCTCTGTAATTTGAGTAGAAATTGCCTGAGAAACCAAGTTTGGGTTTTATAAAGATGGTTCAGATCCTGTTCCCATTAATCTGATCTACTAAGTTCCAGATAAAAGGTTCTAATTGTGACCTTGTGATGTTCCCTTCCTAAAATCTGGTCTGGGGTGCTGCTGTGTCCTCTAATCTCCACTCCTAAACCCCAATTTACCCTGCTTTTGCTAGATGACCACCCACTCCCAGGTCAGTCCACACCAGCCTCCTGTGTGTAATTGATCCCAAGCAGTGGAGGTTCACTCTCCAGTCATACAGGGCCGTCCCCCAGTGAGCAACCCAAGCCCCCAGATATCACACCAAGAACTTCCATCCTACAGGAATCAGGACCTTTCCCCAATCACCGGAGGCTCATAGACACTGATTCACATGTTTATCAAAGAAACGAGAATGTCCAGCTCTGCTCATTCACATCCTCTAAAGTTCATACAGCTTTAGCTAAAACAAATATTAGTTCATTGATCAGAACATGATTTTAAGTGAGTATATACCAAATCAATGCACAATCAATTAATAAAGCAGTCAGGAGGTACCACAAGCAAATAAAAATATAAGACACGCTCTAACCTAACATCATTTTCCAGGATTACTCACAAAGTCCGGCTGTATGATGGATTAGCAGCCAGTCTGCTTCTCCATAGGCAGGGCCCAGTTCTTCTTGGAAATGTTTGCAAGATGCAGTATCTCTGTCCAAAAGCCCTTCTCACAGTTCAAAATGTGTCACCTTTCCAACCCCCTTCAGCCCTACCTCTTCCTGGGCTGAGCTAATGTTCTTTGTTCTTCTTGAGCCAGGGAGCTTAATTTGCATTGTCTTTGTCATGTACCTCTTCAGCCTCGGTGCTGAGAGATAGCCCTGATGGTCTGCCTCCCGCCTGAACCATGTGGAATACCTGGGAACATGCTTCACATCCGTACACATACATGATGCTGCCGGAGACATGATACCATAACAATAATACAGACCATGTTATGAGCATTCATAAAGGAACCCTTCATGGCATAGTTTGTATCAAACCAGACAATTACATGGAAGGAATGAACAGAAAAGTCACACAGATTATAGCCCAGTGTGCATCATGTGACAGACCCGTCCTTAAATTCCAGAGTCTGAGATGTGACAAGAATCCATTAATTGTTGTGGTCCCTAGATCATTAAAAGCAGACTCTGTATTGAACTCTACAATTGCACGCCAGTTTAAGAACTTTTCAAATTATTATTCATTATTAGTATTACTATAGTGCCAAGAAACCCTACTTATGGATCATGACCTCATTGTGCTAGGTGCAGTATAAAAATAACAAAAAGATGGACTTTGTAGCAAAGAGCTTCATTGAGATAGCAAGTGAATGCAGACAAACAGAAGGTAAAGCACATGTTAATAATGAGACCATATTGGTCATCATGACAGGCTGTAACTTAACAATAACTTAACTGTGGTCAAGAAAACATCAGAGAAACAAACTGAGATTTTATTTTGGATAGAAGGAGACAGGTATGGAGAAAAGAGGTATGCTGTCAGTCATCAGCATAGAGATGATAGTTGAATAAGTGTTTGCAGATGAGATTACCCAGAGATAAGGTGTAGAAGGTGTAGAGATAGAAAAGAAGGCTGACCAGTGACAGAAACCTGTTGGAGAGGTTGATGAGGAGGATTTTCTAGAGCAGTGGTTTTCAAATGTTTTTCTCAGGACTCAGTTGAAAAAAATCATTTATGCCCGCGACACAATAATTACATCTTTGAGCATTGCATTTGAGCATTCCAGTCTCTTGGCGATGGCAACAGCGGGTGAAGTGACCCAGTGCCTGAGGGTCTGCAATCCAATGCTGGGTCCCAACTCTAAGTGTGAAAACCACTGTTCTAGAGGAGATGCTGAAGGAGTGATTAGAGGTAGGATGAGAGCCTGAAGAGGAGAGGAGAGGAAAGAGTCTTGAAAATCGAGAGGAAAAGATTTCAAGAAAAGGAGCATGGTCAGTGGTATGAAAGACTATGTCTACACTTGGAAATTTAAGTCGACTTTATCTAAGTCGACTTAGTGAGTCTACACTTAAATTTTAAGTCGAATTTGGAGGGAAGCTTACAAAGCCGACCTAGAGCATCCACACTGGAAGCCTAGGTCGACTTCTAGGGGCTAAGAGGACCTAGGGCAGGTCCACGGGGGTGGGGGGCACCCCTTGCCCAGTGCCAGAGGGCTCAGCCTTTGCCCCATTGTACATAGAGACAATGGGGCAAAGGGGGACAGGGACCCTGGCAGGGTATAGGGTCAGGGTGGGCAGGGCTCTGCCCTGCTCTGTGGGGGGGCATGCCAGGCTCCCCCTGTGCCCCCCTGGCAGGGAGGGCATTGGTGCAGTCCTGGGGTAGCCCTAAGTCGACTTAGGGCTACCCCACATCTACATTGGCTAAATTCGACTTTAAAAAGTCAAATTAAGCCTAAAGTCAAACTAAATCTAGGTTTTATAAAGTCGACTTAATTTTCATTAAGTCGACTTAAGCAAGTTGCTTAAGTCGACTTAAGAAAACTGTAGTGTAGATGCAGGGTAAATTAAGTCTACTTAAGCAAGCTTAAGTCGACTTATTTTACGAGTGTAGATGCAGCCAAAGACAGTTCAGGAGGAAGCTCTGGTTCTAAGTTTCTTCTATCTAGGAAGAGGACTTTGGTGAAAGTAATTTCAGCAGAGTGCAAGAGGTGGAAGCCAGGTTGGAGAGAGTCTAATATGGAACTGGATGGGAGGAACTTTGGACAGCAATTGTAGACAGCACATTCAATAAGCTTAGAGATGAAAGGGAGACGGTCCGGTAGATGGAGAGTCAAGTGGATTCAAGAGTGCATTTCTGTTAAGATGAAGAGAATAAAGAACGATTGAGGAGCAAGAGTCCAAGAGCAGTGAGAAATTAAGGAGAAGAGTGAGGAAAAGGAAAAGAATGGGTACAAGGGAGATCAAGAGATGGGATAGGATGGGGTCAGTAGGATAAGTGGAGAGGTTAGAAAAGATGAGAAAGTAAGAAATACTAATCATTTTCCTTTAGACTCCCATAAGTGGTCAAGCATATAACAAGGGCTATGTCTACACTTGCAAGTTAGGTCGACTTAAGCCTCCTTAAGTCGACCTAACTTAGTCCCTGTCCAAACCAGGCTTTCATTAAGTCATCTTAAGGACTTCCTTAAGTCGACTTAATAACTACCGCTGTTTAGGTCAACTTAAAGGCTAAGTCGATTTGTTAAGTCAATCTAAAACTGGTATGGACACACAAGTTCCCTAAGTCGACCTAGGGCTGGGGACAAGGGAGCTGTGTCCTCTTGCTGGGACCCGCGCAGGTCCCAGGGAGAAGGGAGCATGGGTCCCTTGTCACCGGGAGTCCCGGGGGCTGGGAGCCGCGACTCTCTGTCGACTTCAGAGTCTAGTGTAGACTCTGTAAGTCAACTTAACAAGGTCAACTTTATGTCGACTTAAGTTGACCTTGGTAAGTCGACTTAACAGAGTTGACTTAGCATTTTAGGTGTAGACATAGCCAAAAGCATTATGCAGACTGTGAACTCTTCAGAGCAGGATGACTGAATTAAATATTTATTTGTTGTCCCTGGGCACATTGTCAGCTCAGAACAAATACATAGTAATGATGCTTTAGGACTGTCCCTATCAGAGCACTGTACTGTCTAAATGTTAAGAGGGCCAGATTAAGCAGCCTCAGGGCCCCAGGCCGCCCAACACTGCACCCCACCCTTGCCTGGGATTCCATCTCCCCACCACTGTGGGGGCCCCCTGTTCGGGGGCCTTGGACCCCCACCATGGTGCCTGTGGGTGGGCTGGCACTGTGGAGGGCCTGGGACCAGAGGGCATTCCCACCCTGGTCTGGCTGGTCTGTCCCCCAGGGGTGGTGCATCTGGCACTCCATCTGGAAAACCGCACAGTGTGCCAGCCAGCCCTGCCCCTGCAGCGGAGGGAACACGTGCGCCCCCAGCCCCCTCCCAAGCAAGCACCGCTGGTTCTGTGGTGGCAGGCGGGGGGGCCAGAGTAATGCAGGGCCCATAGGGGCTGAAGCCTGGGGCCTCCCTTTAGGCCAGGGCTCAGGGTTTCAGCCTCTATAGCTCCTGCATTAATTGGCCCTGATTGTTACTAGGTAATGGTGCTCCTGTTAATAACTGCCAGAAAAACAACTATGTTTAAAAATCTTTTTGTTGCAATAAAAAGTACAAATGGAAGGAGTTTGGCTATGAAACATCCACAAAACAACAAATGACTAGTTAAAAGAATTAAGACAATAGAGTTTTCTTGTACTTAGTGTAGTTTTTCCAGTTGGAAACAAATGTTTATTGGAAATCATCTTCACTATACAATTGTGACCTAGGAAATGAATATAGTTTATGATATGTTTGTCCTATATAATTGAAATGAAACAAATAATCAGAATAATCCTACCAAAGCAAGTAAAAATAATGCAAATGAAGGTCATACGCTGCCATTTAATTAACCTTATCTGGCATGTTCATTTGTCATGGACTCAAGTAAATGCAAATTGTTTCAGTCAGCTAATTTGGAAACTTTTTGAAAAAACCTGGAAAGGGTAATACCATAGCAACAACTGTTCATGTGACCACGTGGCTCTCAAATGTGTGCAGAAATATGATTATTACCAGGCTTAATATCTGCTTAGTCTAGATGTAAATACTGACTTATGACCTTTTTAAAGAGCCAGGCAAGTGAGGCATCAGATAATTTTTGACTGTGTGTATTGGGAAAGACTTTATGGGCTGAAAGGCATAGCTTGGAAACCTGACTGATAAAGTGCAAGAACATTGAGACCTGAGCATCTAATTTTCAGGCATATTTTATTGTGTAATGTTTTTGATGTGTTAACTCTGGAGCAGACTCTGCACTCCTGCATCATCACATTCAGGGACAGGGTTGCCAAGTTTTCAATTTCATCTCATGTTTCATTAATTTTTGTTTTTTCGTTAAATATCTTCTTCCTGGAGTCATGTGATTAAATGATTCTCTCAGGTTTCATTTAAAACAAAAAACAACAACAACAAAAACCATGTCTAGCCCTCCTTGTTGCCCTGAAACCTTGAAAATGTGAACTCCAAAGAGTCAAAAAAAAAAAAAAACCCAAACAAACAAACAAAAACCTGCAGGCAAATAAAAAGAACAATAAATATTGGGATTCATTTTAATCGTGATTTTTAAATCAGTCTCATGAATCTTGACTGTCATAGATTGACAATACTCATTCTGTAAATATCAGCATTGTGAGAGACAGTAAGGAGGAGTGAGGGTTGATAACTGGCCCGATGGCCCCATTAGCCATTGGGCTTTGTGTAGTGGCCACAGAAAAGTCAGGATCTGCTGTAGTTTCAGGGTTGCAGGAGTGACTACAGAGTGTCAGGGATTGGAAAAGGAATCTTTACTGATGGTTGGTTTGAGAGACAGGGATTTAGCCGTGGAGAGCAGTTTAACAAGTACGAACAATACACTTGTTCAAATGCTCAAATGCCCTTCTACCACATCCTCGTAATTGGAAACATTAAAAGGCCAGTGGTATAATTAAAACAAACAGCTAGACAAATTCTATAACCATTGTTGGTAATCTGCACTTTAAAACAAATTCATCATATAGAAACTGTAACATTTGTATGTAAAGGAAAGTGTGTGTGTGTGTGTGTGTGTGTGTGTGTGTGTGTAATATACACACAAACACACTTGGTACTTTTAAAAGTAGAGGCCAAAATCCTCTCCTACTACCATGACTTTCATGAAATGAGTGGGTTATCAGATAAAACATGTCTTTTTTTCCCTGAATAACCCTGAAGTGGTTGGGAAATTATAGAATTTTTTTTTTTAAAATGAGCACACATTGTATTAACCAAGTCCACACTATAAAGTTGTCTGTTGAAAGGCTCTTCTCCAGTGTGCTGCCAAATTATTTATTTTTATTTCTCATTAGAACTTACATTGCACAGTATGTACAGTCTAACATGCAACCTTAACACAGATGTTTGGAGTCTAATAATAATAATAATAAAAACCTTTATATTGCAATAGCAATCAGAGGCCAATGTCAGGACTGAGACCACAAATACATACCAAGAAATGATCCCTGCCCTAATTAGTTTGTCATGTAAGAATCCTCACACTGATAGCAAAAATGGTTCTTTTTTTGTGTCTCTCTTAAGACTCCAGCTGCTTTTCATTGATCCAGGGATCACACCATTTACATGTCTCAGTTACATTTTAGGTAATGACCTACAGATATTTTTATACTCAGGACTGCACCTAAGGCTTGATCCAAAGTCCATTGAAATCAGTAGAAGCTTTTTCACTCACTTCAATAGGCTTTGAATCAGGCCCTTAACATGGTATACCATATTGTGTCCAGTTTTTCTCTTCCCTGTGGATTATTCAATAATTGTTTGTGTGAGTGAATGCGGGCAGATGGGGAGGGCAATTTGTTGCTTTACTTAAGACCAGTAAGATGCCTAGAACCAACCCATACCAGAATGGAGCAATGTCCATCTGTTAAAATAATGTGTGCTAAAGTATTGAAGCTATCATTTCCCGTGGAAATCATTTGAAACTTAAAAGCCTGCATTTCAGGATGGACCCTTTAAACAAAGAGTTAGGGAGGGGAGAAAAGCAAGTGTCTTATGTTCCATACAGAAAACAAAAGCACAAACTTATTTCTCTCCACTTTGGTTTCAGCTGTTATTCATGATGAGGTTGATAAGAATAATAATCCATTTTAGCATATAACCTCCACATAACTACAAAACAAATTACAGTATATGCCCGCACTATGCCTATAATATTTACAAGAGCCAGCAAACTAAATTGTAACAGTAAACGAATCAAACCACAGAGCTACAGGAGGCAGGAAACAAAATTTGAGCTTTGCTCAGAAAGTGCCACAGGTGTACCTTTAGAATACATAGAAGTGAATGACATCCAGAGTAGGAGTCCCTCAGTAGACTAGGCCTGCTTTTCTGTCCCACTCATTTCATGATCATGTGAGCTATAGAATAATTCCAATCTTGTTGATCTGAAAACCACTATGATGGAATCCTTCATATAGAGGCAGATTCTTTTTGTCCAAGTCTGTTCCCTTTGCCTTTTCAGGCAAGTCTTGTGCTGGGGAGTCACTTGTAGCCACAGATATCTTTCTACCTGTAGCCCCTGACCAGGGGTGACTTTCCAAGGATAATGTAAACACCTGGCAATAGTTAGAGCCGCCTCTGGACTGCACTAACCTTTGTTGGAGCTGGAACTGGGTAAGGAATCGGGAAGCTCTAACCAACTTCCTAGCTGCCCTTCCATTTTATATAATGATCATGTACTATTTAAGGATTTAAATCTGAATAGTAAATCCTTGGCATGTTCTTACTGGATAAAAGGCTACTGTTCATAAAGCCATGGCATTACCCCTCAGTAACATCCTTTTGAGGCAGTACTAAATAATAGGACCAAAGTCTTACTATTTCATATTTTTTTGGAAATCTAACTGTAAGATTTGTTCATCTGTCTGGGTTCTTACACTATGCTAACCATAATGGTATGCAAGAAGCAAGCTAAAGGCTGAAAAGTGTGTGCTCTGTAAAAATTTAGATAAAGACTTGATAATTACCAGTAAGGATTCAGAGGAAACAATGGGTCCTGCTGAGTAGGATTGTATATAGTTAGATTGGGTGTGGGGGAAGATCTGTGTACTAAATTCCAAACTGTCCTTTACACTTGGAACTAATCCCTGAACTAATCTGTAAGGCAGCTAGTCTCTCCTTCACATTCCTCTTTAAAATGCATTTCTTCGTCTCACCTACAAAGTATTGACAAAACAATTTTGGCTAGATTGATCTGCTGTGGAAGTAGCTGATATTATTTAAATATTTTAAAATCATTATCTTTAATTATCTGGAACAATCAAGTCATGTGCCCTGTGTAACTGCATTCTTCTGATCATTGCTTGCATTCCCTTCCCTTCAGCCCTTTCCTCCTGTTGTTTACTACACACTTGTTGCATTGTCTTTCAAATTAGACAGTACATTTTTTAGAGCAGAGATAATTTTTCCTCAGTTTTTTGTGCAATGCCTTGACCAATAGCTCCTTGACTGGGGCCTATGAGCAACACACAGTTAATAATAATATAAAGCAATCTAAACAGATTTGTTATATTAGATCCTACTGGGTAATAATACATTAATTCTAGCTTGTCTTCATTTAAACTACAGGAGTATAGATGCACTTTATTAATGAATTCTTTTTAAAGAGAGAAAATACTTGGAGGAACTGAAGGAAAATAAAGCAAATCAAGAAAAAAGTGTCTCTAAACATGTCAAAGTGAACAAAGCCTTAATAAATTAATGAAAAATGATTTTTTTTTTTGAAATGCTGATTTTCCTTCAGTGAAACACAAATTGGATAATATTTCCATAATCCAAGGCAGAGGACGTTGGACTCCAGAGGTTTAATGCAATATCTTCTACTTTTATTATTGCTTGTCAGTTAGCAAGAAATCAGAAAGGTAAATCCCGTTACAACACAGTTCAGAAAGACAAATCATACACTGAATAGCAAAAACAACCAGATTGTATGTTGTAGTCACATCATGTTTCTGTTCAGTTAGCATCATTGTCAGCGACAGTCCTCTGAACTAAGCAAAGCTTTTCTATAACTCAGGTAACATTAAAACTTTTCTTTGCTGTTTCCTTCTGTTTAAAACCCTGCAGAGCCAACACAGCCAAAAGGGAGTTAGCTGGATTCTGTTCTTTCCTGGGCTTCAGCAGATTCGTTTCCTGCATTGACTGGTGTCAGTGGCCTAGTCTACACTGCCACACTGGGTCCATGGGAGATACACAATCGACTTATTATAGAATGTGTATATCCCATTGACTTTCTTATCCCCCCACTTACAGCAGTGTCTTCACTCAGCTGCATCGACAGGAAATGCTCTCCCTTCAATGCAACATAACCCTTTTTGGGGGGTGAAGTTACTGCGTCGAAGGGAGAGCACTTCTGGGATCGATTGAGCAGGTCTACACAGGCCGCTCAACTGATCCCACTGTGTCAATCCGTGCAGCATTTTTAGTATAGATAAGCCCAGTGGCTGCGTCTACACTTGTAAATTAAGTTGACTTAAGCTTGATTAAGTCAACTTAATTTACCCTACATCTACACTAAAGTTTTCTTAAGTTGACTTAAGCAGCTTGCTTAAGTCGACTTAAGGAAAATAAAGTCGACTTAATTAAAATTAAGTTGACTTTATTAACCCTCCTTTAAATTCGACTTAGTTCTTAAGTCAACTTCCTAGAGTTGACTTAAGCCAGTGTAGATGTGGGGTAGCCCTAAGTTGATTTAGGCTGCCTCCTTGAGCTTCAGGCTCTGCCCCTCCCCACCACCAAGGAACCCTGACCCAGTTCCCCCCACCCTTCCAACCAGGCAGCTACACCGATTGCAGCTCTCAAAACACTTGGTTATTGAAGGAATTTTTTAAAAATAGCTCTTTTTATCTTTTGGGTTGCTGACCCCTGCTTAGCTGAACTGGAAGCTTAATGACAACTATGCAAACTCACTGCTTTCCGTGGGTATGCACAGATGCCTCTGATGAGACTCGGCTTCACTCTATTTTAGTTGTGTTGACTTTGCAGTCGTAATGGGAGTAAAAAGTTAGATATTTTTTATCACTGGAGGCAACAGATATAACTCTGAATGTTCCCAGAGGACAGATCTGTAGAGGAGGAAGATGGCATTTTTACATCTGCAATTTTCCGAATAAAATCGCAGCTTAACTACAACTTCAAACAGAAAAAGAAAAGTTTCATTTTAAAACTAAGGGCTTATTTCCATATGATGTTTCTCCTGGTTAACTATTCCTGATTAACCTAGTGTGTTAACACTCTTACTCTGGAATAAGAATACCATGTTCCTGTTTAATTTAATCCACTTTCAAAACTATTGCACTTTAAACTGTACCCTGGCTTAATCCAAACTTTCAAGTGTAGTAAAACCAATAAGATTCTTTATATGGAAGCTGAAACCATGGGGTTTGGTTCCCAGTCCTGTTAAAAGATGTGAATTTCTTCAGTGTTGTTAACATGATTTATCCTGCTTGAGAATATTATTAATCATGTTAAATGAGTGTGAAAAAAATAACCTCCAGAAAAGTACCCTGGATAAAGTAGCTTTTGAGTCATAACATGACTATGTAATGTTTATACCCGCAAAGCTATGTTTTGAAATGCTATTGACTTGTTACCAGTACTTTGTAAGAAACCAATATTCAGAACCTGTATACTATAAAGGCAGAAGGAAAGGCAAGCAGATTTTGTTAGCAGTTAAAATATTTTACTGAGCATCTGAAAACTCATTCTTTCTTAAAAACTAAAAGAAGAGCTAATTTATTTTTTTCATTTTTCATTCATTATGGATATATTTTGGATCCTTGTAATGAGTGTTTGTTGCTTGGTTATATAAGAAGTAGCTTGTCTTTGCAAATGTGTTCATTTTATCTTGTGTATTAAAGGAGTGATTTGGAGCAGTGATTTTTTCAGTGGTGCTGCCACAATTTCTCTATATTGCTCCTCTTCGTGGTAATACTTTATTTTTTTCCTGAACAGAAGAATAATCGTGTTTCAAATATTCCAAGGAAACTAACCTACAGATTAGACTAGCAAAACTATAGACATCTGTAGTATGGAACAAACTGGCAATCACTTAACTCCAGATTAAAAACTCCAGTGTAGAAATACCGTAGGCATTAAAAATTAGATTGGGGAAAAGTTCAGTATATAGACTGTAATAAAAATCCTACACTGGCAGGGAGATTGATTAGTTGACCTGATTAATCATTTTCAGCTTAACTTCTCTGGTACTGTGATATGTGAGTACATGAGCATAGAAATGGCAGTACCTAAACCCTTGCACAACTTGGAAAAGAGAAACAATTCAATAGTATTGAATGGGTACATATGTGGTATTTGTATATGAGAAAGCTGACTAGGTATAACACAGCTCCTTTTACTCTATCCAGCAGGAGAGGGTTGTCAAGATTGCTGGTAAAACAGGAACGGTCTGTGACCCTAGGGTGATCAGATATCTTGATTTTATAGGGACAGTCTTGATATTCAAGGCTTTTTCTTATCTAGGTGCCTATTTTCTCCTCCCCCCCCCCCAATTTCAGACTTGCTATCTGGTGACCTAGGAGAATCAGAACACTGAGGCACACTAGTGATGTTTATAATACTGATAAATTCTATACCCATCTCAGTGATAAAAGGATGGCCTTCATGGATTCTTAAGGAAGCAAGAGGAATTATTCAGTGAAGATTGCTAAAGGGAGATGATGTCAATTTCCCAAGTCCTAATAATTTGTGTTGACAGGCAAGCTGAATATATAGCCCTTGGGGGAAAGCTTGTGTTCAGGGTATGAGGTTAACTGAGGAAAAGGCAAGGCTAAAACTGAGGCATATGACTTTATGGTACAGAATCTGATTTTACAGAATCTGACAGGGAATCAAGAAGTAGGGGGTGATGACATAAAAAGGATTCATAGGTTTTATTGACATCAAATACACGTGCAGTCCTCAAATATGTTTGCATTTATGAGGCCAAGTTTAGAAAAGGAATGTTACCTCCACTTGTTTATTTGAGAATGCCAAGACCCGAGAAGAGATCTTTTGATAAAAGCATAACCAGAGACCGTGAGAAGGGTGAGAATTCTTTAACCCATACTCACATGAACTGCAGTAGAATCACTCACGGGAGTAACAGGTTCAGGTCTAGGTCCTTTGCTTTTATGTCCTGAAGATGGGCAATTAAAAATATCAGCAATTTATCTCATCAGTTCCTTTTAATTATTTTTCCTTTTAGGAGCTTGACAAAATGAGGCACAGTCCCTGCCTTGGAGAGCTTATATCTCAAGGAAGATGAGCACAGAGTAGACAGCATGCAAGGGAAGCCCAGTGGAGGAAGTGACTAGGTTGTTTTGTATTCTGATTTTGAAAATATCATTAACATTATTGACATTTCTGACTCTGTTCATGCAGGCAGTGCACAAGAAGTGAGTCTTGCTTAAAGATTGAAGTGAAGAGAGGATAGTGGCTTGATGAATCAGAATTGGGAAGGCATAAGAAGCAGAATGATGACAGTTGGAGGGGAAGCAGATAAAGGAAACAGGTATAATTGACAGAGCAAGGAGGAGAAGTGACACGATAAGTTGTTAACTCATAGTTGTACACTAGATTGGAATTATATAGGGTTTAAGAGATAGAAATATCTTTGGTAAGTAAGAGGGAATATGTGGGGATCAATTAGGGATACAGAAAGCACCTGGTCAAGCATTTTATTTTTACATTGAGTCTCTTGAGTTTAATCCAAAATATGTATGTGATCATTGTGCATATTTTTAGATAGCATTTGTAATGCCCAATATTTTCTAGTGGGTCATCCTGGAAAAATAGGCAAAATGGATTCTTAGTATTAAAAAACCAGCTATTTTTATTAAAATTCATGAATGTTTTCAGTGCAATAACATTACTGTAAAAGAGATTTTGTCTATTCAATATTCTGGGCAATATGCTTGTAAAGGATACCAGTATAAGCTGTACATAGAATTCAACAAACTCTTGATAAAGTACCACAGAATCGGTTTGTTTTTTACTTTGAGTTTTGTAATGAACATTTTTATGCGTTTTATACCAGATCAATATAATTAAGGCTAAATTCTGATAGCCTTATTCACATTTAAGTCGAACCATACTTCATGAGTATTCCCAGTGAAACAATAGAATTACTCATGGAATAAAGTGCTACTCATTGTGACTAAAGATATCAGAATCCAACCTGTATTTCTCCAGTATTTCCATTTACTAGTTTTAAATTAAAACCTATCACATTTGATCAACTAAAATTCAGAAGACAGAACCTTTACAAAGCTCATGAGAAAGAGAAGAATCAGTGATATTGTGGGAGCAGGGCCATATTATCCAATAGGCACAGTAGGCATTGTGCATAGGGCTTACAAAAACTAATGGGCCTATCAAAATTTTTTGACCATGTTTTCTTTTTTATTTGTATGATAAAAACTGTAACAAAGATCTCTTCCTGAATCTATCTATCTATCTATCTATCTATCTATCTATCTATCTATCTATC
>ML685945.1:1512188-1528288 GCA_007922175.1 Pelusios castaneus | reverse complement strand
ATCTATCTATCTATCTATCTATCTATCTATCTATCTATCTATCTATCTATCAGAGATAGGCACAAAGAAGCAGAGTCATGTCAATGTCAATCTTTTTTTTTTTTCCCATAAAGTGAAAAATTAACACCGGAGATGAACTTTTGATCTCCTATCTAACCATAGAAATTGATACACCCATAAAAATGCATCCACCAAAGAAGTACCTAGAGCCTACAAGGACCTTAATCTGGCCCTGTGTTCCAATGACTGGAAGCTGAAGCAGGAGACACTCAGATTGGAAATAATATATACATTTTTTAAGAGTGAGACTGAATAGCCATTTCAGCAATTTACCAAGAGTTATAGTGTACTCTTCTTCACTGACTACTTTTAAATCTAGAATGGATGTTTTTATAAAAGCTACACTCTAGGAATTATTTTGGAGGCAGCTCTATAGCCTGTGTTATACAGGATGTCTGACTAGATCGTTGGTTTTCAAACTTTTTTTCTCGGTACGTGGTTGAAAAAAATCATTTATGCCCATGACCTAACAATTACATCTTTGAGCAACGCATTCCTGTCTTTTGGTGGCAGCAACAGAGGTCGCCACAACCCAGTGCCTGAGGGTCTGCGACCCAGTACTGGGTCCCAACCCTAAGTTTTAAAATGACTGTACTAGATGATTACTAATCTACTTTTCCATGGATGTAAATCTAGGACCATTGCTTAAGGTTTAAAACTGTCAGCATGCATGTACGATAAAAAGAAAATTGTGATATAATTTGGCCATTGTTTGAAAGATAAAATTTATCTGAGAACTAATTATCTGGATGGGGGCAGGATGGAAAAGGGGAGGGATTTAGTATGGTTTGGGTGCTAAGCAGCAGCCTTGAACTGGAAAAAGAATTGATTAAATAGAGCTTATGAGCATGATTCAAAGCCTGCTTTCCCTTAATTTAAATGGGCTTTGGATCAGGCTCTTTCGCTACATCTACACTGGCAAGTTAGTTCGAATTAAGGAGGCTTAATTCGAACTAACTAAAGCCATGGCTACACTAGGCTTTAGTTAGTTCGAATTAAGGGCTTCCTTAATTCGAACTAATAAGTTCAAATAGGGTATTCAAACTAAGGGGTTAATTCAAACTAAGGGGTTAATTCGGACTAACTAGTTCGAATTAACCAATGCGGCCATGTTAATTCGAACTAATTTCTTAGTTCGAATTAACCGGCCATTGAAATGAATGGGGATCGCTAATTGGAACTAAGCAAGTGCTTGCTTAGTTCAAACTAAAATTCCAGTGTGACCATGCTAGTTCGAATTCAGCTAATTCGAACTAACTAAAATTAGTTCAAATTAGTTAGTTCGAACTATCTAATTCCAACTAATTTTAGCAAATGTAGACATAGCCTTTATTACCTTTTATCAGGACTGTACTTACAAAACAATTTGTCATAAGCCTGGATCCTCATGACTTGCATGTTCTCAGGGCTTTTTCTGTTTGACCTACCTCAAAGAGATGCTCAGGACCCGATTCTGCTCGCTCTTACACCATTGTTAACTAAGAGTGATCCCACTAAAATGGTTTCTTGAGTGAGTCAGCAGAATAGCTCTGCATCTCCACACTGAGTGATAAAACTAGATACTGTTCCCCAGGGCCAGGCCTGTAAGGAACCTCTACACATACCACAACCCTTGAAGTCGATGGATGTTCAACATGCATAAGTCTTTCAGGATCAGACCCAACATTATGGTGTGAGACAGTGAAGATATATATTCTGTAAAAACTAGGACTGTACTAAACTCGGGCATACGCAACAAAAAGTGTCAGTTGATTATTAATAGAGCTTTAGAATTTGTTGATTGTTTGAAACACATTTTTCAGAGATGGTTAAATTCTAACAAAGTTCCCCTAGAAATCACATATAGATCTGAGTTTTCCTGCCAGCTAGTCTGCTTGTCTGTAGGGCATCCTGCCAGGCAGACTACTCCAGAGTAGGGATCTCAAGTCTTCTAATGTCCATGCTTCTGGGTCAGTCTGCCATGCAAGTGAGCTTGCAGGCGACCAGGTAGGTTAAATTTCAGCAAATGAAATTAACTCCACACAGAAATAATCATAAAGAACTTTTGTAACACATCAGCAACATATTGGATTATACCCTGTACATAAAATGGAAAATTGAAAGAGCTGGATTTGTTTAATCTGGAAAAGAGGAGTCTGAGAGGGGAAATGATAACAGTTTTCAAGTACCTAAAAGGATTTTATGAGGAAGAGGGAGAAAAATTGTTCTCCATAACCGCCAATGATAAGACAAGAAGCAATGGACTTAAATTATGGCAAGGGAGGTTTAGGTTGGACATTAGAAAAAATTCCTAACTGTCAGGGTGATTAACCACTGGAAAAAGTTGCCTTGGGAGGTTGTGAAATCTCAATCATTGTAAGTTTTTAAGAGCAGGTTAGACAAAGACCTGTCAGGGATGGCTTAAAAGTATAGTTGGTCCTGCCATGAGTGCAGGGGACTAGACTCAATGACCTTTCATGGTCCCTTCCAGTCTCTAGTATTCTATGATTGAATAGATACAACTCATATCTTAATACTGCAGGATATTAGCAACAGAAGTGTGCTATCTTGAGGTAGAATACCATAAAATCATGCAAGAGGAGTCTGAGCATAAAATAAATGAAGTACACATCAGCATAATGTGAGGTCAATTCCTCAGATGATGTAAATCAGCATAGATCTATTGACTGCAGTGGAACTACACGGATTTATACAAGTTGAGGATATAGCCAATGTAAGACTGCCTCCTTCAAATGTTCCAAACTCACTAGTCTGGCACAAAATATCATTAGATTGGCTTATGAATCATGAAATCAATTAAAATACATTTTAGATTCTTTTATCTGTATTCTGGGCTTGACTCCCTTTGCAGTACACAGTCACATTTTCATGCTTTCCCCCCCAACAATGTAGAGCTTAAAAATTCCTTTAAAAATGAAAAATGTATCAGAGAATCTCATATACTCACCAGACTGTAGAATCTGAGTATTTAAGAAAAGCGCAAATTATTATCTTGAGAGATAGCAATAGTGTCTAAGGTTTATTCAATTTGAGTTAGATCACTTGTCAGGATCATCTAGATATATCTCATCTAATCAGTCCCATGCCATGTAAGGACTTCAGGGATTGGTGCACCTCAGTTCGTCCTATAATCTGCCTGTATCATACAAGTTTAGTTTTTTGAGGGCTCTAGTAGTTTAGTCTAATTTCAGTTTTTGGGTATGTTAGCCAGTACTGGTGGCCTGTGATATACAGGGGAGGTCAGACTAAAGGACCTTGAGGTACCTTCTTACCTCAAACCCTAGGACTTTTTGACTCTACATAGCTCACACTACTTTAAAGATGGTCTGTCTTATTGTATGATATCATAGTAGCTTAAAGGGTTGATTGAGCATCCCCTTGATTTAAAATGAAGGAGGTTGAAATGGTGGGGCCATTGACCTAAGTTCATCCAGGCAAAATAAACTCATTCATGTGGCTTGTTGCCACCGGGGTTAGAGGAGGGAGTTCTTTGGTTGTTTTTTTTATTTAAGGAAGTGTCTGCATTGGCACTAGGCCAAATTTCAATGTATGTTGAGGGCCTGCGCCTTATTTTTGAGGTAAACTTCCCCAGGAAAGGGGGGAAAAAATCATAGGCAAGAGTTGTAGTTCAAGCTAGATGAGCAAGCATCTCAGACTGGTGATTAAGAGAAAGTAGAAAGCTACCAGGAATGGAGGTGGGAGGGATCATCAAGAAAAGCTACTTCTAGGAGATCAGGACATGTAGGGATAAGGTGAGAAATGCCAAAAGCAAAGTAGAGTTGAACCTAGCAAAAGGAATTAAAACCAATAGTAACAGGTTCTACAGCCAGATAAATAGAAAGAAAGAAAGAAAGAAAGAAAGAAAGAAAGAAAGAAAGAAATGGGACCACTAAGGGCTGGGGATAGGGTGGAGGTTAAGGATAATCTAGGTATGGCCAAATATCTAAACAATTTCTTTTCCTCGGTTTTTAATGAGGTTAATGAAGAGCTTAGTGGTAGTGACAGAATGGCTGATGGGAATGAAGATATGGAGATAGAAATGACCATATCCAAGGAAGAAGCCAAATTTGAACATCTTATTGCACTAAATTAGGTGGCCTGAATAATCTCCATCCAAGAATATTAAAGGAACTGGCACATGAAATTACAAGCCCATGTCAAGGATTTCTAATGAATCTGTAAACTCAGATTGGATATGATTGGAGAATGGATAACATAGTTCCTATTTTAAGAAAAGAAAAAAAAATGATCTGGGTAATTACAGGCCTTTCAGTTCAAATTCAGTAGTATGCAAGATCTTGGGGAAAAAAATTGAAAGAGAAAATAGTTAGGAACATTGAGGTTTATGGTAATTGGGACAAAATACAACATGGTTTTAAAAAAGGTAGATCTTGCCAAAACAATCTGATCTCCTTCTTTGAGAAGATAACAGGTTTCTTAGACAAAGGGTATGCAGTGGATCTAATTTACCTAGATTTCAATAACACATTTGTTGTGTTTCCATGTGTGGGATTATTAGTTAAATTGAAAAAGAGGGAATTAATATGAAAATTGAAAGGTGGATAAGGAACTATTTAAAGAGGAGACTATAATGGGTCATGCTGAAAGGCTGGAGGAAGGGTACCATTGGAGTTCCTCAGGGATTGGCCTTGGGGCCAATCTTATTTAATCTTTTTATCACTGACCTTGGCACAAAAAGTATGAATATGCTAATGAAGTTTGTGGATGACACAAAGTTGGGAGGTATTGCCAATACAGAGAAGGACCAGGATATCATACAAGAAGATCTGAATGACATTGTAAATTGGAGTAATACAAATAGGATGAAATTTAATAGCAGAAAGTGCAAGGTCCTGCATTTAAGGACTAATAAAAATTGTATCCATAAACTGGGGATGCGTTGTTTGGAAATGACAAAGGAGGAGAAAGACCTGGGTGTATTGGTTAACCTGTTTTATCAGAAGAGACTTGTTTAGCCTAACCAAAAGAAGTTTGATGGGACATAGGATTGCTTTATAAAACAACGAGAGTCCTGTGGCACCTTATAGACTAACAGATTTTCTTCGGCATAAGCTTTCGTGAGCTATAACCCACTTCGTCAGATGCAAGATTGCTTTATGTAAATACATCAGAGGGATAAATACCAGGGAGGGACAGGAATTATTTCAATTTAGAGCCAATGTGGACACAAGAATAAATAGATAAGCTGGTCATCAGGAAGTTTAGACTTGAAATGAGTCATAGTTTTCTAACCCTCTGAGGAGTGAAGTTCTAGAATAGAGTTCTAAGGGGAGCAGTGGGGGCAAAAAACTAGCTGGCTTCAGAACTGAACTTGTTAAATTTATGGAGGGGATGATATGATGGGACAACCTAATTTGGCAATTAATTAATCTTTGACTTCTAGTGGTAAATATGCCCATGTCCTGTGAGGGGTATTTGATGGTTCCGAGTTACTACAGAGAATTCTTTCCTGGTGTCTGGTGGATAAGTCTTGCACACATGCTCAGGGGTTAACTGATTGCCATGTTTAGGAGCAAGAAGGAATTTTCCCCCACAACAGATTAGCAGAGGCCCTGGGGAGTTTTCACATAGATCACTTGCTGGTAAATATATGATATGAGGTCTTTAATAACTCGATCAGAGGTTGGGGTCTATTATAGGAATGGATGGGTGAGGTTCTGTGGCCTCTATTGTACAGGAGACCAGACTAGATAATCATACTGGTTCCTTCTGACCTTAAGTCTATGAGTCTATATTATTCCCTCATTTTGTGTGCCAGGAACATCATAATCTATTTTCTGACAAAGAAGTCTATTGTTATTTTAAATATTAAACAATCACTTTTCATAACTTGTAATTGTGCTAGCAGTTTACTTCATACATAATACTTGTCATATTCAATTCTAGTAAATGATGTACAATTCTTATCATTTAATATATTTTCTAAATCTATTTTGACCGAGGGCTAGCAAGATATTGATGGTATGCGTAACAGAACTCTGGTTATTATTCTTAACCTAGTAACATTTCATAAGTGGCCTGTAACAAAAAGACATAGCAATCGCTAATTTTAATCTATTTGATGTTCACTTCAGACCATTCTTGAATATGACAAAACAAAACATAAACTGTCCTATGAAAAGAGAATTAAAATATGGGCAAGGACTGAGCACATTAGGTGCTTGGTTTCTGAGACCCAGATTTACGAAGTGTTTAGGTTCCCAAACATGCAGATAGGCACTTAATGGTGTTTACAACAGTGCCAGAGTGAAATAAGCACCTAATTCTTATTGACTTTCAGTGGCAGTTGAACCCCTAGCTTGCCTATGTTTTTCAAAAACTCTCATATGGCACCTATCTGTACCTTTGAGTGCCTCAATACCTTTATAAATCTGGCCCTGGACACATTGCAGAATTCCACACAGTTCAGTAATCACAGTTTCTATGGTTAAAGTTAAAAGAATACTTCCATTCTAAAATTATCTGAACACTGTCTTTGATTTAGAAATTGAAGTTCTTCATCCACAGTTTTCTAACATGTTATTACTATCACCATTATTAGAATACTTCCATTCTATTATCTATTATCCATTCTACTATTCTACTACTTCCATTCTACTATCTGGTATCTACTATCACCATTATTAGAATACTTTTCTAACATATTATTACTATTCCCATTATTAGAATACTTCTATTCTAAAATTATCTGAAGAATCTCTTCAGTTTCTATGATTAAAGTTAAAAGAATATTTCTGTTCTAAAATTATCAGAACACTGTCTTTGATTTAGAAATTGAAGTTCTTCATCCACAGTTTTCTAACATGTTACTACTATCACCACTATTCTTCTGTGTATTGTATTATTTGTTACCAGATAATCTCCTCAGAGTGGTGTTTCAACAGACACCAAGCCACTTCGTTGGTTTTATAAAACATATAGGTGCTTTAGACCAAATATATCAAAAGAAATTGAATTTATTAAGTCTTCACCCATTTTGCTGAAAGGAACTAAAAGAAATACAAAACAAATTTGCAGCATAAGGATCGTGGTCCAATATCAGGTTTCATTAGCCAGCTCTAAATTAAAGCTTTCAGGCTAACCCCTTCTCTCAAGGTTTCTGGGTTTTTCCTATTGTTTACTATTTCTCAGGTTCCCATTTGCAAAGCTGCTGCAACTGTAGCCAAGCTCTGCTGGAAGCAATTTGACTGTTTTGTAGCCAGGCAACCACCAGAGGAGTGTTTATACACAGGTGCCAATTTGTCTTTTTTCTAGTTTTCTGGGAAAGATAGAAAGAGAGACAGAAAGTAGCAACATTTTGCTAAAGGAAGAAAGCAAACAAAAGAAGAATGTCTTACCTTTCATTCATATCACATTGACACTCTCTCTCTCTCTCTCTCGCCACAGACAACTAAAAAATCCAGTATAGGAAAAATCAACTAATCTCTAAGGCTATGTCTACACTTGAAAAGTTAAGTCGACTTTATGAAGTCGACTTAATACGGTCGACTTTAAGTCTACTTGAAGTGGACCTTATTAAGTCGATTTAACAGAAGTGGACTTAACTTTTCAAGTGTAGACATGTCCCCTTTTTTACCTTATTAAGTCGACTTAATGTTTTAAGTCAACTTAAGAAGGTCCACCAAGGCACTACTCCGCATTTCCTGTTATATCTATACTTTAACTTGTATGTTTCTGTGGGAATGCCCCAGACAGGATGTCACCAACCATTGTCTCCTTAATGTTAAGGAATGTGCCAGATGATATGGGCGCAGGGAGTAACCTGATGAGCCATTAAGGACATAAGGAATACAACCATTGTGTCCTTAATGGCTCATCAGTTTATTCCCTCGGACCATTCTACCTGGAAAATTCCTAAACATTAAGGAGACAATGGTTGGTGACATCCTGTCTGGAGCGTTCCCACAGAAATATACAAGTTAAAGTATAGCTATAACACCAAATTCCTAACTTCTATTCGAAATAGAATTCCTAGACATAAAGTATATAATCATTCCCAGCAAATTACTACCTTTCTATTGATACCAAACATGACATAGTTCCTATGGATTATAGCGCATTTATGATATATGAATAGAAAATAATATCGTTAATGCTTCCCTAAATCCAGACAGCATCACACCCTGCCCTCATGCCCTGCCAGGGTCCCTGTCTCCCTTTGCCCCATTGCACACAAGGGGTGCCCCCCCCGCCACCGTGGACCTGCCCAAGGTCCCCCTAGCTCCTAGAAGTTGACCTAAGCGTCCAGTGTGGACGCTCTAGGTTGACTTTGTAAATTCCTCTTTAAGTCAACTTTAATTTTAAGTGTAGACACACTGTCAACTTAGTTAAAGTCGACTTAAAAGTGCAAGTGTAGACATAGCCCTTAAGCCTCCTTAAGTCGACTTAATTTGTAACTGTAGACGCACCCTAAGAGAAAAATAAATGAACAGTTCCTTAAACAGACCGAGTACCCTATTACATAGATGAACAAACATAGAGGGAAGTATTGTCTCAATGTGTGTAGGAGTTTTTGATATACAGTAGAAATTCATAGTTTCAAACAGCTCGGGAATGGAAGTTTTTCATAACTCTGAACAAAATATGGTCTTTTAAAAGTTCATAGTTGAACTTTAACTTAATACAGTTTTGAAACTTTGCTACACAGAAGAAATATGCTGCTTTTAACCATCAGTTTAAAGACAAGCAGAGAAAGTTTCTTTGACTTGTCATATATTTTTAAAACTTTCCCTTAATTTTTTTAGTAGATTACATTTAACACAGTGCTGTACTGTATTTACATGCATTTGTTTGTGTTTGTTTGTTTGTTCTGCTGCCTGACTGCATACTTCTGGTTTCAATGAGGAATATGGTAGACCTGTCAGTTCGTAACTCTGGAATTCATAACTCTTAAGTTCTACTGCATTGTAGATGCTGGGCCTATATGAGAAAGCTCTCTACAAAAGGACAGCAATATTTTGGATGAATGATAAAATTTTCAGGTGTGTTTATGCCCTCCTGTTACTTTGGGCACATTAAATTACATATTAAAATGTTGCATTCTAAGTGGTTTAAATGAGTGTTGTGAGTTTTCTAGCAAGGAAAATAATTGTCTACAATGTGCATAGAATTCAGATTATAAGTGGTCCTGTGACAACAATAACAGCCAAAAGTGCCATATGATTTTGCTTTCAGAAATATTAATTTTATTAATTTAATGTTGTTTGTTACATTATAGGTACAAGAATGGCTGTGCTTAAACTGCCAGACACAAAGAGCAATATCAGGACAACTTGGGGATCTGGGCAAAATGCCACTTCCCATGCCAGCCCCTTCACAGTCAGTATCCACACCATCTGTTGTTCCTCAGAGCCAGCCTATGCCTACTGAGTCAGATCACCCTCAGAGAACTGCAATGCTACCTTTCCAAACAAAATCAAAAGAAGAGCCAGGAATTCAGAAGAAACTTCCAAAACTTCAACAGGGAAAACTGGCAAAGACGCTTTCAGCTGATAAAATCCAGCAGGGGATCCAGAAGGAAGATCCAAAATATCAACATGGAAAATTGGCAAAGACACTTTCAGCTGATAAAATCCAACAGGGGATTCAGAAAGAAGAGCCAAAATTCCAGCAGGGGAAGCTGGTTAAGATATCATCAACTGATAAAATCCAACAAGAAATTCAGAAAGAAGCTCCAAAACTTCAACAAGGGAAACTGGCAAAGAAGCCCTCAGCTGATAAAATTCATCAAGAAATACAGAAGGAGGATTCAAAACAGGAGAAATTGGCAAAGACAAAATCAGTGGATAAAATTCCTACAGAGATAAATTCAGAGCTAAAGCAATCTATAAGCAAACTGGAAGGAGACAAAAAAGGTGTACTCCCAGAAGAGAAACCATGCCTCCCAGAGGACAAAAAAGAGGAAGCCAGAGTTGAGACTAAAAGACAAGTTGTTAAAGAGAAGATAGAAGCCAAAGTACCTCCTGAGGACTTACAGCTTAAGAAACAAGAGGAGGTTAGGAAGGAGGATTTGACCATTGGGATTCCACAAATGGCATCCAAACATGAAAAAACTCAGATAGAAGAAACCCCAGCTCAAGTAACACCTTTCCCAAGACCTGATCATGTAGACACAGTGAAAGAAAAAACAGTAAGGATTTCTTTTTCCTTTTCTTTTTGCTACAATGGGCAATATGGGGCTTTATTCTACAAATCCTTACTTTTCTGAGTGATCCTAATTCTCAAGAGTCATTGCAGTGAAGTGAGATGACTTTTACTGGTAAAGGTGATGACTTCTGACAGTAAAGGTTTTTGCAACAAGGCACATACCTTTGTGTAGTTCTTCATTTGGGTTGGCAAAATTCTATATCTCTACAGTTTAGAACTGAGACTAAGTTCAGAATTGCTGTTTTCAAGTCAGATACAAACTTTTTAAAAAAAAATTGTTGAACCTGATACACATATTTCATAGCTCTCAATCCCAGGATGAACCAAGCTGTACATCGTTTCACTCTGTTAATAACTCTTTCACCGGTTACTTTTGATTATTTTTCACTGCATAGATTAGGATTTGGAGGAATTGACCAGTATAAATTATAAAATAGCTACATTTCTTAGCCTGAAAATGGTGAGAGAACGTGCTGATTTCATGGGCCTCCATCTTACATAATATCTTAATTATAGATAAAACTCAATATAGATTTTTATGTCCATGAAGAGTTGCATTGAACCATGAAAAGCAAATGGGATTTGCATGATGCAGGGCTCTGCAATCCTAAATCTCAGTACAGGATTAATGCTAAATTTAGTAGTACATAATATATAACCTTTGCATACTATTTTCTATAACTTATTTCCTTGCCTTGTGGAAAATCACATGTTCTCAAGCAGAAGTTATATATGAACCCTCCATTTATATACATCAATGAATCCTGACACGAACCAGTAGACCCTAGGCTGTACTAGACAGACACATTTGCTGGATGTACAGTAAGTCTTTTAAGCCATTCATCAGTTAAATGTGGCTAAAGAAATTATATATATTGTAGAAAATGAAAAAATTTGCTTCTAATTCACCCTGAATTAATGGTTGATCATTCAACACACAAGTTTAGGGGTGAGTAAAGGGAAATTCTTTTATGTCTGCCATGTGTTATATAAAGCTTTCAAATAGAGCTTGTCTATTTTTCAGCTACAAAATCCACCAAAATATTTTGGCTGAAAACTGAGAGAGCTTGATTTGGAAATGCAGTTGTAGTGCCTCAAGGGAGTGGTTGATCGGGGATTTCATGCCCCCATTCCTCCTCTAAGATGGACTTCCTGGTTAGACTATATCTAATATGATACACCATGGTCTCCCTGTATGGTGGAAGGAGTAATTGCACCATGACAGTACTAACTGTAATACATCACGGGAGACAAGAAAATGCATTTTAAAGACGAGAGTCCACCCATAGAGGAGAATGTGGACATAAGGAAATGGAACTAGAACTTTCATGAGGCCCAGTGGCAGGATGGCCAAAACAACATATTTTAATTTTTGGCTGAGATATTTCAGTTTAGGGGTATTTGGTTTTTCAGCAAAGATCAGAATTTGCCATGGACAAGAGTTACTTATTCACAAAGTAAAAAGGATTTTATTTTTTGAAAATCCCAATTTTCTGTCAAACAAGATTTTTGTCCAGAAATTTTTCAACCAGCCCAATTCTCAGGTTGTCATTTCATTTTGTATTATGTAAAGTCTAAAGTAATGTTGCATAGAGTAGGGCATAGATCTGAGATTCAGAGGTTCTGTTTCTTGCTCTGACACCATCACACACTCTAATCACTGTATTTCACTTGCTCTGAATATACAAAACACTTTATTTTGTGAATAGTACCACTGAATACTTATTGCAATCAAGAAGACTACTGGAGTGAATAAGGTGAATGGGATTTAGCCTTTTGTGTCTCACTTTACTGATCCATAAAAAGAACATGATGATAAATACATACACCACATTACCAAAGTGAAATTTTAAATTTACTTAACTGATATTTGTAAATCATTAAGTTGCACAATTCATGAAAGGAGCTATTTATAAGTATTAATTATTTCTATTATTATTAAAACCAGAACTCTTTAAAACAACACAAATTTTGATAAAGAACACCAATTTTAAAATTCAAGGATTACATTTTTCCCCTCTTTTTTGGACATCGGAGAAATCCTTTTTAGGTTTTACCTATTTGAAAATGAATTGCACATCTGTTAGTTTGTTTCCTAAAAACAATTATGATTGTTTAGTGTTATTCAGTGAACACTGTTAATGTTTTCTCTGAAGTACAACAAATGGCAGGAGAGGCAATCTTGCTCCAGGGCTCTTGTAATCCAAATAAGATAGAAGATACCAATTTGGATAGATTGCACATTTAAACCTCTTGATTTGGATGAAGGTCAATCTCCAGGCAGTCGTTGTTTTTTTTTTTAATGCATTTAAAATTTATAATAGTTTAATGGATTTCTGTAAGAAGTATTTTTATATAGGGATCATTGGAGTGAAAAGGTGATAAATTTTATCACTTATAATTGCTATATGCAGTTTGATCTCTCTGTGCAAACATTAATTAATTCTCACAGCATTCCCATGAGATAGATCAATATGGGTATTCCCATTTAATAGAGAAGGAAATTAAGATGTATACTGCAGCTGAGGTCTGTGATTGTAGCACATATTCAAGCTAGCTTTAATCTAATTAGCATGAATACCCTTATTATGTTGGTGTCATGATAGCAGAGTCTTCAGCTTGATGTGTACAAGCCCCTCCGGAATGCTGGTACTTATGTGCGTGCACTTATGTGCATTCTGACACCTATACAGCCCCCACTTCACTGCTGTTAGTATGTGCACTAACTAGATTAAAGCTACATTGGATACATCTACATGTGCAACCATCACATCTTTGATTGCAACATACATATACTCATACAGAGGTTAAGGTCCTCACCCAGAGCTCAGTAACATCAATGGAAACACTTCAGAGGACTTCAAATCATTCTCTAAAATCTCAAAGTCAGTGGTTAGACCCAAGATTAGACTTAATTACTTTCTGGCTCCCATTCTTGTGTTCAGTCCACTTGACAATACTACCATATTTCAGAAATTTGGTTTTAAGTTTTATCAGTGTAATCATGCCCCATATATTATTTCTTCAAAAAAAAACTACTACATTTTGCTCATCTTTCTAGGAATTCATTGTTTCTTAATTAGAGCCGATTCAGAAAGATTTTGACCAGACCACTTTCCATTGGAGAATGCAGTTATGCTGAAATTGAAACAATTTTTAAAATTGCATCAATTTTGCCAGAATTTCAAATAATTGAGTAAAAGTTCCAACACTATTGAAACATCTTGTTTTGATATTACCATAATGAAATGTTCCAGGGTTTTCCTTTCCAAATGACTTTTTGTTATGAAATATTTATTTTGTACTATATTATATAGTATAAAATAAAAAAAACATGAAGAGAAAAGGTTTCTATCAACCCAAAACCAATTTAAAAAAATAAACAAAACAATACAAAAAACCTTTCTTGGATAATTTCCAAGCTTTTGAGTTTCATTCCTAATCAGAACAAAACAGATTTCTAATTCTGACTTCTTAATGAAAAAGAATTTCCACTCTCTGCACAGGTTTATTATTAATCCTTGAAAGACTGACTCAGTCTTAGAAAATTTACATAGCATACCTTTTAAACCTCCATTTTCTTTGAACAGTATTGTAATTTAATACAAATAATTGGACATCTAAGAAACTTAGCCACAAAACATTTAAATATTGCCCTCACTACTTAGTAATATCATTCTTACCATGCCAATTAATAATATAAAAAGATACCTTAAACAACATTGTCAGAATCTGAGTAATGGAGAAACATGTAAGAATAAGGGGGACTTTGAAAATGAAAAAAACTTTTATAGGACATTGTTAATATCTATCTCTTACACAGTACTTGTCAAAGCAGGGCAGTATTACTTTCCCCATTTTACAGATGGGGTAAGCACCATATGTAAATAACAGAGATGTTAAAGTGGCTTGCTTAAGGCTATCCAGCAGGAAAATGGCAGATCCAGGAATAGAAACCGGCAATCCTGAGTTCTAATCTACTGCTCCAGCCACTAGGCTACACTGCCTCTAAGCCTCCCGTGATTTAGAGCTGCAAACAGAGGGTTTCATTGTTGTGATATAGGTACCTCCTACAGTCTATCTAATAATTTTTAATTTTCTTGGGAAAATAAAAACTGCATATGTAGCCTCTCTAGCTGTCCAGTCTAATTCAATGGAAAAATAATCTCACCGTATGCCAATAGAAGGATTTTACCATTGAGTTAGGTGGGAGTTGGAGCAGATTTAAATTGGCAAGGTAAGAGAAGGTACAGCTTGACTGTATGAACCTGAGTCCCTCCTAGTTTTGACAGTGAAACAGTGATAATGTTTGCCATTGACTTCAGGAACCTAATGTTGTTCTCTGACAGAGATAACAATAATTTCAACACTCACCTACTGTCATTCATCTAAAAAGTTAACCTTCTAAAAGGATAAATGACTTGAATATAAGAAGAAATATGGGACATGCATTGATACATCATCACAGGTAAATCAGCTGTATCTTACATACTAAAATATATTATTATATTTGCATGATGTGTATCATCAGACATGCAGCTGTATACACATATATAAGGCGTAAAGTAAATTCTTGTAGATTGTACTCCCCCTGTAGCAGATTTCTGAAAATCTCACTATATCTATTCATATGGCAAATAGAAGCACCTTTAATAATGTAGAGCAATTTCTGCTCCCCATTTGGGCAATGCACATCTCCTATGTACAGTGCAGGAGCCTTTTACAGACTGTACAGTTCTGTGAGCAGAATTCCCACTGGTAGCAAAGGGAGCTGTGTTCAGAGAATACAATAAGAATGTTCATTGTGGATTAGAGAGTAAATGTTTATAAAC
Source organism: Pelusios castaneus (assembly GCA_007922175.1). Taxonomy (NCBI): domain Eukaryota; kingdom Metazoa; phylum Chordata; order Testudines; family Pelomedusidae; genus Pelusios; species Pelusios castaneus. Next base: position 1,513,229 of record ML685945.1, on the reverse strand, counting down.
TAGCATCTGATTTGTTACACAGTGTGCATCTACAAACTTACAAGTTAGGTCAACTTAAGGAGGCTTATGTCGACCTAAACTACTCCGCGTCCACACTGGGCTTTCCTTAAGTTGACTTAAGCATTTCCTTAAGTCGACTTAAGGAAAAGGTAAGTCTACTTAATAACACCTCATTTTAGGTTGACGTAACATTTAAGTTGACCTTATTACATCAACTTAAGCCAGTGTGTACGGGAATTAGCGCCTAAATCGACCTTATTAAGTTGACTTAAAGTGTTCAGTTGACTTAATAAGGTCGAAAAGGGGCTATGTATACACTAGAAAAGTTAAGTCGACTTAACAAAAGTCAACAACTTTTCTAGTGTAGACATAGCCCCTTTTCAACCTTATTAAGTCAACTTAAGTCGACTTTTGTTAAGTCGACTTTTGTTAAGTCGACTTAACTTTTGTAGTGTAGACATAGACATAATGATTACATGAGAGGCTATTTTTTATGCAAGGAGCAAAGGGTACAGCATTGCTTGGGCTGACAGTCTTGAACAACGCTGGTGTCTGACAACAGGCAGTAGAAATGCCTCTAGCTCTCTTCACTTGTTCTGTCAGGGGTTAGCAGGAACTAAATTACAATTAGGACTCCATAGAGAGCCCCCCCAGCAGCAGCTCAAAGGGGATGTGATGAGTCAGTCCATCTCCTGGCCTTTCTAGTCTATGCGTGATCGCTCCAGGCTAGAGCAAATCAGATGTGTCTATTATCAAATGTGCCACTACAACCCTTTCTGCGAGGACTTTCCACAGCCAGGAGCCTACAGCTCAGCATCCATTCACCAATGGACCTAGTGAACCAGTCAAGTCCTACGAATCTGATCATGGTCAAAGTTTTAATTTAGTACTTCCCCATGACAGGCTCTATCTTGCAAATGCTAAAATAAATAAATCATTACTGGTAGATTATGAGTCATATAATGTTTCTAGGGCTAGGACTGCACTTTGATCTGGGGGTGTCAAGAAGACAGTCTCACGCTAATTCTCATCATGGTAGTG
>ML685945.1:1429258-1511788 GCA_007922175.1 Pelusios castaneus | reverse complement strand
CCTGTCTCAGCCATTTCAATAAAATCACATAAGTTAAAGTATAGATATAACACCAAATTCCTAACTAAACTAACTTCTAATCCAAATACAATTCCTAGACATAAGCTATATAATCATTCCCAGCAAATTACTACCTTTCTATTGATACCAAACATGACATAGTTCCTATGGATTATAGCATTTATGATATATGAATAGAAAATAATATCATATATGCTTTCCTAAATCCAGACAACATCACACCCTGCCCACATGCCCTGCCAGGGTCCCTGTCCCCCTTTGCCGCATTGCACACAGGGGGTTCCCCCACCACCACCGTGGACCTGGCCAAGGACTTCCTAGCCCCTAGAAGTCGACCTAGGTGTCCAGTGTGGACGCTCTAGGTCGACTTTGTAAGTTCCCGCTTAAGTCGACTTTAATTTTAAGTGTAGACACACTAAGTCAACTTAGTTAAAGTTGACTTAAAATTACAAGTGGAGACATAGCCTTAGAGACCATCTGCTTCTGTACCTAAGCACAGGGAAAATTCCTCCCAGTTGAATTTTTGTATGCCTTGGGAGGTAGTAGATCATAGAGTATTCCAGATTCCATTCACTCAGTTCAGTATTTCATGCATTCTGGAGTATGTTAGGCTATGTCTACTCTAGGGGCTCTGTTAAGTCAATTTAAAGTTGACTTTGTTAAGTCGACTTAGAGCGTCCACATAAAAAATTTAAGTCGACTGCCTATGTCCACACTGGCAGTTGCTAGGTCGACTGAGGAGTGGTGCTTTCTGGGTAGCTGTCCCACATTACACTGGGGCCTGGAGGCCAGTTAGGTCGACTTAAGGGCAGTTCCTGTCTACACTGGCTTAAGTCGACTTAATAAAGTCGACCTTCAGTTAAGTTGACCTTCAGAGGTGGAGTTAAGTCGACTTAAGGTAGCACTTAAGTTGACTTAAGGAAGCTCCCAGTGTGGACACAGCGTTCTGTAGGTCGACTTAAGCGTCATTTAACTAGCTTAAGGTGCAAGTGTAGACAATGAGACTTCAGCCCTGAGAGACAGAAATCAAAGGCCCATCAGCCTGGCAGCTGAAGGATTCTTGGAGAATGGAAATTTCATTGGGAAAGACAGCAGTAGAGGCCAGAAATGCTCCAGGCTGAAATATGGCAATCCCTGTTCTACTATATCTTCAACTACTTAGTCAGCTTTTTACCCAAGGTTGTTAAAATTCACATTTAAACTAAATCCATAAAACTTTGCATTGATCATCTACTGTTAAGCAAGAGGTTATAATTAGTGTTTGGAAAGACAGAGAAATAAAAGCTTTCTGAAAAATGAAAGATCAAGTTAATATGATTAAGTCAGTTGCCTGTCTGAACTGTCATGTAAAACGTAATACATGAAATAGAAAAACTCATAATTTGAGGATCTTTTTAGCTGTTTTAACAGATTTGCCTACCAAAATTAGCGTTTCATTAATTTGTGATTTAATCTTCCTCTGGTTAAAAATACTTGTCATAATGTTCTCATTTGGGACATTAACTCTTCTTTGCGAAAAGCCTTGTATGTGATTTCCTTGAGATATTAAGAATTGATATATATATGTATATATATTTATTTTCTAGGAGAACGAAATTGACAAATCAGACACATCAATCTCTCAGCAACAGAGAAGTCCACAAGGTCTGAGTGACACTGGGTATTCTTCTGATGGGATATCAAGTTCACTTGGTGAAATTCCAAGTCTTATCCCCAGTGATGAAAAAGATTTATCCAAGAAACTTTCCAAAAAAGATACTTTTTCAGAAGAAGGCAGTCCTTCAAGCCCCTCAGATCTTGCCAAGTTAGAAAGTACAGTCCTATCAATTTTGGAAGCTCAGGCAAGTACACTTGCTGAGGAAGAATCTGGGAAGGCAAAAGATCTTTATGGTATATATGGCGAACAGACAAAGGATCAGCATAGAGCAAAGCCTTTACCAATGACTACAGAACCTTATAGTTCAGATGAGGAAGATTTGGAAGACATTCAAGAAGAAGATGAAGAAGGCCTTGAAGAAGATGGAAAACAAAATGTTCCATCTCAGAAAGACTATAAGGAAAAGACAGATGCAGTAGATGATACATTAATAAGAAGGCAACGCTATGATTCTGTAGAAGACAGCAGTGAGAGTGAAAATTCACCTGTTCCAAGGAGAAAAAGACGAACTAGTATTGGGTCTTCAAGTAGTGATGAGTACAAAAGAGAAGATAGTTTAGGATCAGGTGATGATGAAGACTTCATTCGAAAACAGATTATAGAGATGAGTGCTGATGAAGATGCATCAGGTTCTGAAGATGATGAATTTGTTAGGAAACAGCTTAAAGAAATCAATGTCACTGAAATGCAAAAGAAGGAAGAAGTGAAAGTCAAAGCTAAAAGCACAGTTGGAAAACACAGAAGGATGATGCGGAAAAGTAGCACGAGCTATGATGAGGATGCTGGAAGACGTCATTCATGGCATGATGATGATGATGATGACGATGATGATGAAACCTTTGATGAAAGCCCAGAACCAAAGTATAGGGAAACCAAAAGTCAAGAAAGTGAAGAACTCACTGTAACTGGAGGAGGAGGCCTTCGGCGTTTCAAAACAATAGAACTCAACAGCACAATAACAAAGAAATATTCTGAAGAATCTGAACCACAGAAGGATAACTTATATTTTGATGAAGAGCCAGAATTAGAAATGGAGAGTCTTACAGATTCACCAGAAGACAGATCCAGGGGAGAAGGGTCTTCTAGTTTGCATGCCTCCAGTTTCACTCCAGGTACATCTCCTACATCTGTGTCATCTCTTGATGAAGATAGCGACAGTAGTCCTAGTCACAAAAAAATGGGAGGAGAAAGCAAACAGCAGCGCAAAGCCAGACATCGGTCACATGGTCCTCTTCTTCCCACCATTGAAGATTCTTCAGAAGAAGAAGAGCTAAGGGAGGAAGAAGAGCTACTAAAGGAACAAGAGAAACAACGTGAATTAGAACAGCAGCAAAGAAAGAGTTCTAGCAAAAAATCTAAGAAAGACAAAGATGAATTAAGAGCACAGAGAAGAAGGGAACGTCCAAAGACCCCACCAAGTAATCTTTCTCCTATTGAAGATGCATCTCCAACAGAAGAGTTACGACAGGCAGCAGAAATGGAGGAACTGCACAGATCTTCCTGTTCTGAATATTCACCAAGTATTGAGTCAGATCCTGAAGGATTTGAAATCAGCCCAGAAAAAATAATAGAAGTGCAAAAAGTTTATAAGTTGCCTACAGCTGTTTCTTTATATTCTCCAACAGATGAACAACCTGCCGGGATCCTAAAAGAAGAAAACAGTCAGAAAACATTAAAAAGTGCTGAAGAGGTCTATGAAGAACTGATGCACAAATCATATAAATCCAAACTATTTCAGACTTCAAATGAAAAAGAAGTGTTTGAAAAAGAATCTTTATATGGTGGCATGTTAATAGAGGATTATATTTATGAATCTTTAGTGGAGGACACTTATAATGGAACTATTGATGCTAATCTTGCAATGAGACAAGATGAGAGTAATGAATTTATTCAGCAGAGAGGGAGAGAGAGAAAAATGAGACCTCCAGATCAGATTTATGAAGAAACTATGCAGAAAACTGTAGATCGACAGAAAGACTATTATGGTGTAGAGACTTTGCATTCAATTCTGCCTCAAGAAGACATTGTGTCTAGTTCTTACATTATACCAGAAAGTCATGAGATAGTTGTACTGGACAGTGCAGTAACTTCCACCTTTGAGGAAAAACAGTTGTTAGACGCAGATGCCGCTTATGAAGAGCTTATGAAACGACAAAGGATGCAGCTAACCCCAGGCTCCAGTCCAACTCAGCCAACATCTGATTTCATTCCTGCACCAGACACAAAAGTATTTTTAGATGAAGATTTACAGGAACGTGCATCTTTAGCATCAAGTGCTCCTACAACAGTTCCAGATACAGCTTCAGTCAGCAGCACAGTGCTTTCTGTTCCAGATGTTAAAATAACACAGCACTTTACTGCAGAAGAAATAGAAGATGAATACCTAACAGATTATGCCAGAGAAGTTCAAGAAATCATTTCTCATGAAACATCAATGTTGACCTACTCTGAGGCATCAGAAAGTGCTACATCAGTTTTACCTTATGATACACCTTCTCTTACATCATCTACATCTTCAGTTTGTACCACTGATAGCTCATCACCTATTACTGGAATAGATAGCACAACTGTAAGTTATGTAGACATAGTGGAAGCTCTCGGTAAAGTAGTACATTCTGAAGGTATCAACACAATAGCAAAAGTACCCTTAAGTTTCACAAAAGAATATTCTGAAGAAAGCACACCTTATGAACTTGCTACTGTGCCCCCTAAAAAGACAGTTGTATCCATAGATATGGCAAGTGTGGATCATGGTGTAACTTCTTTGCCTGAAGAAGTACCTTCTGTAGCCACAACTATATCAATAAAACCAAAACAATATACTTCTGACTCCGCTACCTTTGATTCATCCAAACCAGAAAAAGACATAGCTAGAAAAATTCAAAGTACGGTTGATGCTGATATGGCTAACGCATTTTTGGAGCATGCACACAAAGGGTCTGGGGTTGGCATGACAAGGATTAACTTGGCTGATGCTCCATCTCACCAACCTCCTCTGTGTATAACATCAAAGTCAGCCCCAGGGACATCCTCCGTGTCTACTACCCATGTTACAACTAAGACCAGCACTGTAGCTGCCTTGCCATCTATGGTTTCCTCAGCTTCTACTGTAACAGCCAAAGTATTCTCATTTTTTAGAAGCTCTCCTTTGGATTCTTCCACCCAACCATCTCCTCCACCACCACCACCACCTCCTCCTCCACCTCCCCCACCTCCTCCTTCCCTACCATTACCTCCACCTACTCCACCTAAGCCAGCTATTTATCCCAAAAAGAAGCCACAGGTTAAGGTTCCAGTGACAACAGCTCCTGCAACGGTACCTTCAGTTACTAGTGAAGTAGCCATAGAGGCTACAGCTGTGCTAAAGAACAACATGGCACTTGTCTCCAAAATATACACCCCAACACCACCTCCTGTGCCACCCAAGCCATCCTCGATTCCAGTGGGGCTTGTGTTTAGTCACAGAGCTGCTGAGGTCACTAAACCTCCAATTGCGCCAAAGCCAGTGATTCCTCAACTCCCTATAGCTGCTCATAAATCAGAAGAGAAACAGCCAAAACCAACAGGTTTGTCATTAAAAAGTATGACTTTGAATTTGGTCTCTTCAGCAGAGTGCAAGTTGACATCCCCAACATCCCCATTGTCTCCACACTCTAACAAATCTTCACCGAGGCTGACCAAACCCTCGCAGGAAACGTATGTTGTTATTACATTGCCATCTGAGCCTGGAACACCCACAGAGTCTATAACTAGTCAAGCTATTACTAGTTGGCCTTTCGGATTGCCCTCGAAAGAACAGATTTCCCAACCTGTGCAACCTCTCTTTACTCCATCTATGAAATCTATGGAGATTCAAAATCCAGCCGATCACAGCATGTATGTTGCAGATGCTTTGCAGACTCTTTCCACTGTTCCTGTCACAGCACAATCAACTTTTGAAACCATCCCTAGCTCTGTAACACAGTTAATAACAACAGAGGTGACCAAGACGACAGTGTCTGTGGTTAAAAGCTCAGTTCCCACTGTTGGTTTAGGTAGTGTCTCTATAGCTATACCTCCAGAGCCAACACATATAGGTGAACCACCTATATGTAGAGAGAACGGAAGATTCCATCTATTTGGTGATGTTATTGATCTCCGTACTTTAACTAAAATGGATATTGAAATGACAGACAGCTGTATGGATCTGTCTGCAGCTCCCCTGGATGTGAGAAGGCAAACTATGACAAGTGATACATGTGGGCGGCCAGTAAGTGCTGTCCAACCAGCTATCATAAACCTTAGCACTGTGTCAGCTGCAGAGCCTTCTCTAGCTCTTGTCACAGAAACATTAACAATAATGACCTGCGCAGCTACTGTAAGTTGCACATCCAGTACAGAAAGCCTTGTAGATCTGGGACATGCCATGACAACACCGCTGCAGCTAACAACATCAAAACATTTTGAGCCTGCATACAGAGTAACAGGCAGCCAGGCATTCTCTGCAAGTAGAGAAGAAGTGCCAATTAACTTATCCCTGGGTACTTCAACTCAGGCAGGGTCATGGGCTACTGCAGTGGCGATTACTGTACCTCCTGTTAGTGTGACAAATGGTTGGGTTGATGTTTCCACATCTCAGGAGCTACTGGAGAGTGGAGTAGTTGACCTTAGCACCACAAAATCCCACAGAACAATGGTGGCAGTGGATGAAATTACTTCAGGAGTTGTCACCAGCATAGTAGAAGACGATGAAAAGCCCGTTGATCTGACTGCAGGGAGAAGAGCTGTTTGTTGTGATGTGGTTTATAAATTACCATTTGGCAGCAGCTGTACCGCCCAACAGCCTCCAACCACACTGCCTGAAGATCGGTTTGGTTACAGAGATGACCATTATCAGTATGATCGCTCAGGACCATATGGTTACAGAGGACTTGGGGGTATGAAGCCCTCCATGTCTGACACTAATTTGTCAGAAGCTGGTCTTTTTCTGTACAAAAGCAAGAATAGTTTTGATTATCGAATTGGGGCAACAGATGCAGCAGTAGATTTAACTTCTGGAAGAGTCACTACAGGTCAGTATGACAAAGCATCAGACCTTTCTTTGAAATATAATTGTGGTGTTCCTCATCTCATCTCAGGATGATTTTTTTTAAACTTTCCTCCTTCTGTTGTTATGTTTTCTGTTGGACAGTGTGACAAATTATTCTGGATTATACGTGTATTTTATTTCTTCATTTTACATATGTGTTTTGCACAGAGACCCTGCATGTGCCTGCATGTTCAGCAATGCTTTTTTCTTCACATCTAACGTAGATCAGTAACCTGAAGATTTGCATGCCGTTTCCCACCCCTGTTTAATTCATCAAGATGGGATGGCTTTCACAGTCCACAAAGCAGCATTCTTTTGGGGGACTGGACTATAACTCTGCCCTATAATTTCAGGTGAGGTTATGGATTACTCAAGCAAGACCACTGGTCCCTATCCAGAGACTCGGCAAGTGATTTCAGGCATCGGGATTAGTGCACCACAGTATTCCCAAGCAAGAATAGTACCCTCTCTGGGATCCCAATATGGTGTTGGAAATGTTTTAAGATCATCTAATGGTGTTGTTTATTCCTCGGTTGCAACTCCAATCCCAGCCACATTTGCCATAACCACACAGCCAGGTTCTATTTTCAGTACAACTGTTAGGGATTTCTCTACTCTCCAGACAATTGACTCAGTGCCCTCATTATCAACCTTGCAACAAAATCAACCACTTCCAAGATCATACAGTTTCTTGACAACTGTGGCAGCTGAAAAAGACAATGCAATTAGTGGCATTGATATTGACACAGGGTTGCAACCTGTCACTATAGAAACTATTACCAATGAGCGAACTAACCTGATGCCTGCTTTAACTACAGCTTCAGAAGCTTTTGCAGATGTAATTGAGGATGAAGTTGCACTTCTCATTGCCCCCGAAGAAGACAAACAGCAGCAGCTTGACTTGCAGCGTGAGCTGCTTGAGCTTGAGAAACTTAAGCAGCAACGCTTTGCAGAGGAACTAGAGTGGGAACGTCAGGAAATCCAAAGGTTTAGAGAACAAGAAAAGATCATGGTTCAAAAAAAACTTGAGGAGTTGCAATCCATGAAGCACCATCTCCTATTTCAGCAAGAAGAGGAGCGACAAGCTCAATTCATGATGAGACAGGAAACTTTAGCTCAACAGCAATTACAGCTTGAGCAATTTCAACAACTTCAGCAGCAGCTTCATCAGCAGTTGGAAGAGCAAAAGATTCGCCAAATATATCAGTATAATTATGACCCTGGAACAGTCTCTCCACAAACAAGCACAGACCAAGCCCTTCTGGAAGGACAGTACAGTGCTGCAGAAAATGGTCAGTTTTGGACTAGTGATGACCCAATCACCACAGCTTCTGCTGTACTGGGCATTGAAATTCCACAAAGCCAAACATGGTACACAGTTCAGTCAGATGGCATTACCCAATATATATCTAGGCCTGGTATGCTAAGCTCTGTTTCAGAAATGTCTCTTAAGGACATTGACGTGAGAGAGGAGAAACAACTGAAAAAGAGGAGCTCCATGCCAAAACTTCGTGGTCAGTATGACGAGCTTGATGAGACTCTGGAAGAAGAGCCCAGGTGTTTTAAAAAGATAGTGGACAGTGGAGTACAAACCGATGATGAAGATGGCGCAGACAGAAGTTACACAAACAGGAGAAGGAGAACTAAGAAGAGTGTTGACACAAGTGTTCAGACAGATGATGAAGATCAAGATGAATGGGATCTTTCTAACAAATCAAGAAGAAAGTCTCGAGTGGGAAAATATAATGAGGGTACCACTGAGGTAGACAAGGCTAAGCCATTTTCCAAAGTGTCTAGCATTGCAGTTCAGACAGTGGCAGAGATCTCTGTACAGACAGAACCTGTAGGAACAATAAGAACACCTTCAATAAGGGCCCGGCTGGATGCTAAGGTTGAAATCATTAAACATATTTCAGCTCCAGAAAAGACATACAAAGGAGAAAGTTTGGGATGTCAAACAGAAACAGACTCAGATATGCAAAGTCCCCAGTACTTAACAGCCACGTCTCCACAGAAAGAGAAAAAGCGCCCAACACCATTAGAAATAGGCTACTCATCCCATCTTCGTGCAGATTCCACACTACAGGTAGTCCCTTCCCCTCCTAAGTCTCCCAAAGTTCTCTATTCACCCATTTCACCGGTTTCACCAAGCAAAGTTATAGAGTCTGCCTTTGTACCCTACGAAAAACCCATCACTGATGACATCAGCCCTCAGAAGATGCTGCATGCTGATATTGCCAAGATTCCTCCACAGAGCCCAAAGTCTACAAAGCTGATGCAGCGCTCTATGTCTGATCCTAAGCCCTTGAGTCCAACAGCAGAAGACACTTCCAGATCTCAGTTTCAGTACACTGAGGGGTTTGTGGTAAGAATTGTTTTTTCTTTCTTTAACATCAAAATGGTGAGGTTGTCTTTCTGTGCAGCATGAGGGATGTTGCACTCATTAACAGGATCTGTTCACAAAAATTGTTTACACACCATGCTGAAAAAGTACCATGATATGTCAGAACCCTAGTGCAGTGATTATTTGTTTCATTGCTTTCTTTGGCAAATAAAGAGGGACCCAAATTATTTCCTCAATGAGATATTTAAAAGACACAGGATGGCAGCAAACTAAAACTAGCAGGATAATTAAAATTTTAGATGCTAAAGTTACTACCAACATTTTTTTTTCCTGGTGAATTATATTCATATTCTTTCTAACAAGGATCCTCTCCTCTCCCCAACCCAGTTCCTATGCTATAGTCTGGAATGCAGATACACTAAGGGTGCGTCTACATTAGTAAATTAAGTCGACTTAAGCAGGCTTAAATCAACTTAATTTACTCTGTGTCCACACTGGCATTCCTTAAGTTGACTTAAGCTGCTGCTTAAGTTCATTTAAGGAAATTTAAAGTCGACTTTATTAATCCTAGTTTAAAGTTGACTTTAATGCTTAAGTCAACTTCTTAAGTCGACTTAAGCAGTGTGGATGCCCTAAGTCGACATAGGACAGGGGGGAAAGGGAGCCCCTGCTCCCTTCTTCCCTGGAAGCCGCTAGTGGCTTGTCCCGGCTCGCTTCTCCCTGGGACCGTTCAGGTCCCACCGAGAAGGGAGTGCGGGGCTCCCTCCTAGCTGGGACTCAAGTGGTTGTGGCCAAAGGGAGCCCCGCGCTCCCTCCTAGCCGGGACCCAAGCGGTCCCGGCCAGAAGGGAGTGCGAGGCTCCTTTCTTCCCGAGACCCATGCTCCAGCTACCGGGAAGCCTCTGGGGGCTGCTTGGAGCTCCAGCTGTTTGGGGAGGCCAGGGATTTCCCTGCCAGCTGGAGTGCCATGCCGGCAATTGCTGGCGCTCCAGCTGTTTGAGGAGTATAACAGACTATCTACCCCAAATAATTGATTGTGGCCCTTTGCCACCTTTGAAATAATATATTTGACCCTAGGGAGAAGGGGCTTTGTTAACTAGAAATGGTGTGATATGAGATGTTAAAGGATAAGTGTGTTTAGTGAAACTGTATGATGGGGTATAGTGTTGGCTGAAGCCCACAGGGTGCACAGAGACACAGAAGCTCAGACTCTTGGATGGAAGCCTCACCCAGACTCCCAGCTCAAAGCAGGCCAACCCTAACTAAATCATTCCAGTCAGGGCTTTGTCTACTCAGGTTTAAAACCCTTAAAGTTGGAGACTCCACTGCCTCCCTAGAAACTCATTCCAGTGCTTCACCACCCTGGAAATGAACAGAAGTAAAAATTTAGATTGAGGGTAACCTTCAGGTACAGAGTCCACCTTCATTAGGTAACCATCTACCCTAAGTAACTCCAAAGTATCCATAGGATGTTTACAATTTAAAATTACCTATATTAAATGACCACCTACAAAATAAACATGTTTATTTTTCTAATTTGAATATTCCAAATCTATGCTAAATTAACTAGGAAAATTTAGGCTTTTGTGAATTTTTGTAGATATATTTTTGCCAGTTTCAACCCAGCCCTAAACTGTAGTAGTTGTTCTCAATTAAATAAATATCTGTTCTCTTAGGGATAGATAAAGGCTTAACAGCTGGTACTGAGATGACATTCCCAGAAATATAGCTTCCCTGCAGTCGTGTATTAGACAGTAATATCTAAATATGACAACCACTCCCTATATATGAGCATGCCTTTTGTATGTGTGGTATTTGTAGACAGATTCTGGGCCAAAGTCTTTGTATACATAAAATTCAGAAATCAATTGAGTTTAGTGGAGTTTCTCTTATTTACATAAAAAGAGATTTTAACCTGTTGATTGGAATAGAGCTACACCAGGGATAGATTTAGTCCATGGTGTGTTTCCATTTTCACCAGATATTTTATGGTATACAGTACTTCATCTTACAAATATAAGGTTTTCTTTCCATGTATCCATTACACTGATTAATTCAATCCATTAAGCATTTATATGACCATTGTTTCTTTGAATAGCAAATTTTATTGTCTTCTGTAACTACCTGACATGTTAAATGTCATAATTTACATAACTATCACTGATATATAACAAATAACTCGAAGTCTGTGTTTTCTGATAAGGAGGCTCCCAATTAATAAAAGAGGGAGTACAACAAAGAACAACACGTTTTTCTGCAGTGTTTTAAAGGAAATTGTAACACCCAGCAGATTATGAAGTACTCTCCCAAAGGAAATGGTGGAAGCCCCTTTAATTGGAACATGTGAACTAGATTGGACAAAGCAAAAGAACATGTTAATGAAGAGTCCTGAATTAATAGAGCGGAGGATGGGCTAGCTGATTTGTACAGGTCTTTTCTAGGCTTGTTTTTGATTGATTGATTGATTGATTGATTGATACTCTGTATGATTAAAAATTTAATGGAGCCTGGGTAGCAGTTCTACCCGGAAAAGTGACCTTATGAAAATATATTTGCGGGATTCACTCTTTCATTGCTTCTCAATGGTTTCTAGGTAAGATGTCATAATTTTACTCGTAAACTGAAGTTGTTTTTCTCTCCCTGAACTACCAGCCCATCAAACTTAACCTTGCGTGTGAGTCAAGCATAGCTCTTTATTTTTTGTATATCACTATCAATAATAAAGGCTCTGTAGGCTAAATTATAATGTCAGTTATACACGTGTAACCACATTGTCCTCATGTGTGTAACACATTGCATTTTAGTAAATAATTCTATTGATGATGCACAAGAAGGAAAATAATCCAAGTCATTCTCTCTTTGCTATGTTAAATTTGTAGCGTGGTCATGTGTAAAAAGCAATACAATTTATTTTATCATTGACGAAGAGTTTTTCTGCACATTTAGTCTGTGGAAAGCTGGAGTTTAAAACCACTGTCTGTGTGGACTATACTATCATTCACCAAAAGTTCCCTCATGCACGTTTACATACTTTTGTTTGACACGGTAGCCAACGAAAGAATGCTCAGAAGATATAGTGTGCGATAGCAGGGTCCACATGGATAGTTAGTGCATGGCATGCTGATGTACTGTAGAATTATAGCCCAATTTGCAGAGCACTAACTGTTTGTCTAGACAAGCCCTTAGACTCCCGTGTCACTAAAGCATTCTTGAAAATTTTACCCTGATTCATAATCTGTCCCAAAGTCTGTGAACTTTTGTTGAAATGTAAGTGTAGGAAAGGGCAAACACATAGTCTCTAGCCCTCGGCAGGGTGAGTCAGTAGTCTCTACGTGTCAGCTGTTAGGCAAGGTGGGGTGGTTAAGCAGTCTCTAGTCCTGGGCAGGGAGAGTCAGTATTTTATAGGCCCCAGCCCTCAGGCAAGGTGGATAAGCCGGCTATAGCCCTTGGCAGGGTAATCCAGCAGTTTACAGTCCTGACGGGGCAAACAAGCAGTCTATAGCTCTGGTCCCTGAGGCAGGGCTGGCCAGGCAAGCAGCCTAGGGACCCAGGCAAGGCAAACATGCAATTTCTAGCCCTAGACAAGACGAGTAATCAGTCGCTATTCCTGTTTAGGGCAAACAAGTAGTTTATAGCCCAAGCCCTTCAGGCAGGGCTGGCAAATAGTCTATGGGCCTCTGAAACTTCACAGGCCAGGATAAGGTGATCACCCCATGGGTAGTATGGTAAGGAGGGAAGGGGACGCAGGCCCACCCGACTGCACTGCATCCCGGTCCAGGTCCCTATCAGTGGCAAAGGGCTCTGTCACTGGGTCAGCGAGGCTTTAGCCACAACTTGCTTACATGGCTGAAGGACATCACACAATCAGATAGTCATCTGGCTCCCCTGGACTACCTCCTTCCCCCTTTACCTGGAGTTCCTGTGCCTCTCTGGGGCCTTCAGTCTCCTTGGGTAGATAGCTGGGGTATCCCATAGGCTCTCAGTGTCAGAGGTGGCCAGCAGCTCGACAACATTGTTCCTGGAAAGCAGCTCCTCCCTGTCATTGGCAGGCAACTCAAGTAGCTCATCTGGGGCCCAGGCTATGGGCAGCACCCCACCAGGGCAGTAGTCTGGCTGGGGCAGCAGCACCAGGGGAGGGATATCCTTCTACTCTGGCAGTTCACTCCAAACTGAACTAGCTGGATCAGCTTTTATGTTTCCTGTCCCATCTCTTGAGTTCCAGTAGGGTGGGCAGTGTCGTTTGGTTCCACCTGCAAGGGTTCAGGCCATCCCTTCCTGTCTGTCTCTGTGGGTGCGTCTACACTTGCAAATTAAGTCAACTTAAACTTCCTTAAATCAACTTAATTTAATCTGCGTCTACACTACAATTTCCTTAAGTCGTCTTAAACTGCTGCTTCAATCAACTTAAGGAAAATTAAAGTCGACTTTATAAAACCTCATTTAAAGTCGACTTTACTGGATAAATCGATTTAGCCAATGTAGATGCAGATTAGCCCAAAGTCGACTTTAAGTCAACTTAAAGGGCTCCAGGGCTCCCCCACTGCCCTCCCTGCCAGGGTAGCTGGCACAGGCAGAGACTGGCGTGCCCTTCCACAGGGCAGGACAGAATCCTGCCCACCCTGCTCCTATACCCTGCTAATGTCCCTGTCCTGCTCAGCCCCCATTGTATCTGGGCAAATGTTGGGCCCTCTGGCACTTGGTAAGGGGTCCCCCCCCCTGCCACCGTGGACCAGTCCCAGGTCTACCTGGCCCTTAGAACTCGACTTAGTGTGGATGCTCTAAGTTGATTTGGCAGGGTCCCCTTTAAGTCGACTTAATTTTTGAGTGTAGACATGGTAAGTCGACGTAGCAAAGTCGACTTATTTGGCCAAATGTAGAGATAGCCTGAGGGATGCCACACCCCTGCACTAGTGTTAAGTTATGATACTTTATACTTTGCCACTAACTAGTTTTGTTCCAGAGTAGATATAGAGAAACACGAGTGTTTCGGAAGATAAATGCCATGTAAATGAACTGCACGGCATGCTGGCAACTTTGGAATCTCTTTCCATTCACTATAAAATGATAGGGGTGGTTATTGAATAATTGTGTCAAATAAAAATCTGTTGTAGTTAAAATCACATGCTATGCTGTAGAATGGTGATTGTTTCCCTCTCGACTTTTTTCTTTTCACTCAGTTTTGGTTGTTGAGCTGCATTTAAAGGCTCTGCAAGTCCAGTAGCTAGGGCAAAGGACTAAGATCCAAAAGTCACTAACTTCTTGGGAAACCATGAGAAAATTATTTCATTCATTTCTGCTTCAAACTAGCGAAGAAACTGGGTTGAAAAGCAGACACTCACTGAAAACAAGAGACTGGCTCTGAGCTGTGGTTCCTAAGTAAATAAGTTAGAAAAATGATACAGAAAGAGCCATCCCATCTATATATTATATATTTTTAGAGAGTGAAAAGGTTTTTTAAGTAAAAGGAAGAAGCTAGTTAATATTTAGAATCATTAACATTTAGAACGTTTTCTTCCTCTGTTGCATTGGAAACCCTGCATTATCAACTTCCTGGAGTAATCTTTTTGTGACTCCAATGAGGCATCCTATTCCCATCTGTCAGGTTTTCCAAAGAGAAAGGGGTATCCAACATTTGATAAACATATTATATAAATAGGATTCTATAAAGGGTATTTAATTGGGTCAGTGTGAGCTACCCATTATTTTTACATTTCTTTATTTCAGCTGCCTCCTTGTTAAATGAACAGACACTTCACCATTAGGGAAAATTAACCTCATGATGTCTATTGCTTTTCAAAGTGGCTCCTTCAGAGTCTTTCGGAGAATGTGGTCATGTGGCCTTCGGGGTTTTTCCCATTCCTGTTTTCTTTCTTGCTCACATGCTCTATGCAAATGGCCATCTCACATTTGGGCCAGAATTCCACTGTCTGTTGTGCAGATGGGATAGAAACTTGAGCTAAGGAATCAGGTGCCAAGCTGAGAGACTCACAACCGCTGTAGATCAGGCACAGACGAGGACACATAACGCATACCTGGTATACCGTATCTTAAAAGTGGAACCTTCAGGTATCAATCAGAGCTTGATCCATCTTTCCTGTGGGTGTATCTGTATATAAATCCAGAACCCTAGCATCTGGGCTCACTGAAGTCCAGAGACTTTCTTTTGGTTGCACTGATAGTGAATTTGGCCCATTGCACTCTATTTGCTAAACTCATTTATGAGCAGCTGTGAAAAAAACGAGAGTCCTGTGGCACCTTAGAGACTAACAAATTTCTTCTCCATAAACTACGCGTCCGGAAACTGTGGGAACCTCTCCTCCACCCCAAACCACGTAGTAAAACAAACCTGCATTAGCAAAAATGTGAGGTATATTTTGCAGAGGGACAATGCAGAAGGCTGTCACTAGCAAAATCCTCCTTACTGTTACCTCTGGGTAAAATATATTTTCTGACTTAGGGAAAAAAACTGATTTGGTAGAAGTGGATTACTACTGACAGAACAGCAAAGGAAAACGACACAAGCTGACGTGGCATTGTATACCTCTTGCATTTATATATAAATCTATGTATTTTTGTCAGAGCATTTCTGTTTCCCTTGCGTACACATACATTTATTTCAGTATCATCTCTTTATATTTCCTTCCCACACAGTCATTTTGGAACCATTTTATTCACAAGATTGACATATTCATGAAACCATGTTCCTAGACCCACAACATCCATATATATTGCTTTATAGAGCCATACATTTCCATCTATACATGTTTCCTCAAAAGTATATCTAGATATATATTTTTTATCATACACCTGACTTAGAGTCTTGTGTAGACTCTCTAAGTCGACTTAATAAGGTCGACTTAATAAAGTCGACTTAGTAAAGTCGACCTAACTTTCTAAGTGTAGACATAGCCAGGGTGATTAACCACTGGAATAAGTTGCCTAGGCAGATTATGGAATCTCCATCATTGGAAGTTTTTAAGAGCAAGTTAGAAATGCCATGAGTGTCAGGGACTCGATTTGATGACCTCTCATGGTCCCTTTGTTTTTCTAGGATTCTGTTATTTTCTGGGCCAAATTTATCACAGTATTAAGTACATGTGAGTATACTGAAGTCAACATATCTGTTTTTCCCTCATTTTACACAGTCTCATCTTCCTGCTTAGCAGTGTTCTCCAGTTGAGGAGAGGATTAGTGTACGAGAGAGTTGAAATTTTCATTACCTGTAGCTTTTCTCATTACAAGGTCATCTGCAAAGCCAGAGAAACCCCCCAAAAGAGAGAATAAGGGAGGGGAGGGAATTAATCTAGAGTCCTTGGGCTGGATCTGTTATTAATTACCTTCATTCAGTTATTAATTTTATAAGTCATCCTCTGAGTCTCAGAAAGTTCTGCTTTCTGTCCAAGGAGTGTGCACAGCTATTCTCTCTTTCTACAGCTATTTCAGTTTATGCTGTAGGGACAAACAGTGCCTAGCAGAGTCCTCATAAATAACAGAAATGCCCAAGAGCCTAGTATAGTCTGGACAGCTATACCACTCTTCCATTTAGTCCTTGGTTTCTATGAATCAGTGACTACCATTTTTTGTTGAACTGTCTCCTGGCCTTTATGATTTGGACTGGTGTGCTAAATGGAATCTGTTGAGAAAAACATATTTTCATTTGTGAACCAAACTGGGATTTGAAGTATACATGTGCATCTTTATATATTTATAATACATAACCAAGTGTAACTGTTACATAGCATGGACAGAAATTTCTGTTATAATGCAGTTCTTTTCAAATATTTTTCGAATTTATCTTTTTATGCTTTACTTGACATTGATCTTTTTCTTTTCAAAATGGCATAGGACTTCCTCTCCCCATCAGCCCTATCTAAAGTAAATAGGTGTAACTTTTTGCATATGTATAATAATAATAAGCCCTTAACTTTCTGTTTAGAAAGTTGTCTACGATTTTAAAAAATTACATAATTTGTGCTTCTAGCTGTTTTTTGCTTGTTTGTTTCTGTTTAAAGCAGGATTGCCATTTAGATCACAATTATTCATAGATTTTCATTCCAGAAGGGACCTTTATGATCATCTAATTTTACCTTACTATTATCATTCCCATTTTACAGGTGAGGTATTGAGGCATACAGAAATGTAAGGCTATATCTACACTGCCGTTGGAGGTGCAGTATGTGTGGACATATCCAAGCTAGTTTTTATCCAGATAGTGCAAATACAAATAGTAGTAAAGTCATGGCATTGTGGGCTTCAGTGAAAGCTGTACAAGCTCTCTGATAACTCTGGATATTTACCTAGGTATTTCATACACACTAGCTAGAGTAAAGCTCACATTGGAATGTCTACATGTCCCTCTGTCATTTCTCCAGTTGCAAGTTAGACACCCTAAATGACCTTTCCCAAGGTTACTCAGGAAGTTTCTGATGGAGCAGGAAGGTGATAGACTAGTCACTAGTTCTCCAATGACTGGATCATCATTCCTTTTATCTCTTTGATTCTATTCAGCTGATTCATTATTGACACATACTATGCTCCAATAAACTCAGCACAACAAAAGTGGGTCCAAAAATTAAGCCCTTAACTTCCAAGTTGCTGCCAAAGCAGGTGGCTTAATATTCACTAACTTCAGTGAAGGAAACACAAGAAAAATAATAGTGCAAAAAGACACATGGTTCTCCCAACATTTTTTAAGTAAATAGACTACCGGTAGATGGCTAGCATTGTGTAGACAAACCATCTACTTACAGAACAAGAAAAGCACAGGTAGCACAAATTCAAACTTTCCAGACTGATCTGGAGGAACAACTCTTATGTGAGACAGGAGAGTTTTGTCTCCAAGCCCATTAAGCCTTGTCATCTATGTACAGATTGTCAAAATCATTTCAACTAGTGTCTACTTTAGTGGCACTAGTGGTCACTTGCCAAATTCACCAGATCACAGGTAACATTTTCAAAAATGCTTAAGTGATTTAGAAGTTTAAATTCCATTTTCAAAAGTATTTAGGTACTTAGGAGCCCAAGTGTCAGTGAAGATTATTCAGTGATAGTTTGAGTTGTTGTACGACATTTAGGTACCATTGTGACAAATACCCTAGAAAAAAATAAGATATGCAAGTATATAAAACTTGATTCACTGTCTTCCTTAACCATACTTTCTATCACTTGTTTTATAAGTCAGCATTTCTGGTGTATTTAAATAAAGTAGTAAAAATGTAAGAAGTAGAAATTGTCTTGTAATGCGGAGAGTTAACTTTGGGTCTTGAATGATGTGACCCTCTTCATCAGAGATCCTGGAACTTTCTGAGATTATCAGTTATACGCCTCTGGTGATGCCAACGTGCTATTATTGCATGCAGAGTAAAACATCATGGATTTCTAGGAAGGAAGATCCCTGTGTTTGTTTTGTGGTATAGTTGTGCAAAGAAAAATTTTTGGCTGGGGAAAAGAATCAGTAATGCCTTCAGATATGTGTTGAGGCAGTGAAAACACTTGATTTATCAGTGATTGTAGGGGATGCACCGTCATTGATTCTTTCTGTACCTGCAGCCTCTTTGAACTTAGTTTGGATGAGAGAAATGTAGCCATGTGGATGTCTCACTGTTACTTCTATTTCCCTAATCCTCTTAGTGCAAAGAAATAGACTATCCCTTGCTGAAGAAAAAGACATTACCAGATCCTCATCCAGTAGCCACAATAGCTGTATCTTTTTCTATTCTAAACAAGACTCAAATGAATAACCCAAGGTATACTTCACAGCATGACAGGATTTTTCTCCCCAGTCTCTGCTTAGCACCATCACTAACTCTGTTGCTTCAATGAAGCCTAAATAATATGGAAATAAACTCTGTAGTCCCTGCCTTGCATGTGTCAGTGACAAGCTCCAAAGGGGTAGCCGTGTTCATCTTGTTCAACAAAACAAACAAGGAGTCTAATGAGACGTTTAAAGACCAACACATTTATTTATTGCCTGAGCTTTTGTGGAAGAAAGCCCACTTCATCAGACCCTTGAAAATGGAAAAATATACAATAGAGGAAGGAGGGATAAATGCAGGGAGGATAATCGGATCTGATTTGATCCTGTGATTATACTTCACTGAATTTATCCCTCCTTCCTATACTGTATTTTTTCCATGTTCAAGCATCTGACGAAGGTTCTTCTCCCATGAAAGCTCATGTAATAAATAAATGTATTAGTCTTTAAAAGAGTCACAAGACTCCTTGTTTGTGCTGTAGTCCCTGCATCACATATCCCAATTTTAGCCCACCTGCTACTGGAGGGCATTGTGCATGATTTGGTGAATTTTAGCACTTGTATTGTGCTTTTCAAGCCTGCATTAATTAATCTTCTCAGCCTGCAGTGCAATAGGTTAGTGGTAGTATGTCCACTTTTACAAATTGGAAAACCCCAAATTACTCCTCATGAGCCACCACATCATCTGTATTAATACAAAGGGCTATGGATATTCTACATTTGGCCCATTTCCATATAATGTCTTTTTGAGGTTTTCATGCTTTTAGAGTAAATACAGTATGGTCCCCAAAGTTATTTGTATGGTTGCAATTTCTGTGACAGCTATTATCCCAATTAGGAATGGCCAAAAAATAAATAATTCTGTTTTCCAAAACATTCCGAGGTTTTGAACTTTGTTTTGATTCAAATCCCCATGAATCCAATGCAGGGACTTGGTTGTGGGGTCTCCCATATCCTAAAAGAGTGCCCCCTGCCCCCAATGGGGTCTCTCTTACTTTCTGATTTTGACCAGAAATTTCATCCCAGGCCTAAGGATATTTTCATCAAAATTTCCATGAAAGCTTCTGTTTGACGAATCAGCATTTCCCACTGAATACAAGTTGTCAAATACTTTATGCATGAATCCTTTCTTTGCCATAGAAGAAATGAAGGGTACTTTCCATTAGCTCCCACTGTTTAGTACTTATAGTTATGTTTAAGCCTATATTTTGATGTGCAGAATAAGAAATATTTTTCAAATTCCTAATGATTCAGACAAGACTGACTTTATGGTCTATAACTGCCATATCAGAAATATAGCGAGACAAGATAAGTGAGGTGATATTTTTTATTGGAACAACTTTGATTGGTGAGAGAGACAAGCTTTTAAACTTAGGCACAGCTCTTTTTCAGCTCAGAAATATCACTCAGTGAGATTAATGTTTTATCATAGTTTAAACTGAACATGAGTGAGTGAAAGCTGGCCTATGAAAAGAAAAGGCACATTTGAGGAAGAAATAAAGCCATTACATAGCTCTTGAATGATTGATTGTTTACTTACTTAATACTATATTCAGTACCTCACAGTGTTACAACTTCCATCTAGTTGGAGAGCAAAGAAATAGGTTAGAAGGGCAAAAGAAAAGGTGAAAAAGAAACATATACAGGCGAGAAATGGATATGTCGGAAGGTAAACACAGAAGAAAATTATCACTTCTCTTCTGTCTCAATTTCTTTATAGCTCTTATGACCTCCTTGTATTTTATCATTATCTTTTCCTCTCCCTATCTGTGCTTATCTAGTTTCTTCTTTTCCTCCCTCCTCTCACAGTTCTCTTTTTCATCAGTTTTAAGTCACTGTTACATCATTAGTACTCCCACTTGTTTTCTGAAGGACTTTTATGCAGCTGTGCCAGGTTGCAGCCTCTCCAATGAGGGATAGACAGGAGAGGTGCTGAGTCAGCAGTTGAGTGGGGAGCATTAAACTAATCTTATCAGGGTCAGCTTCAGAAAGATGATGTTAGACTTGTTGAAAACTTAAATTTGAAAGACACAAAAGGAGAACCTCTTAGGCTATGTCTACACTTGTTAATTTAAGTCGACTTAGCTAAGTCGACTTAACAAAGTCGTCTTTAATTCGACTTTGTTAAGTTGACTTAGCATGTCTACACTTAAATTTTAAGTCGACTTTGGGGGGACCCTACAAAGTCGACCTAGAGCGTCCACACTGAACACCTACGTCGACTTGTAGGGGCTAGGGGGACCTTGGACTGGTCCACGGTGGCAGGGGGGCACCCCTTGCCAAGTGCCAGGGGGCTCAGCCTTTGCCCCATTGTACCTGGGTACAATGGGGCAAAGGGGGACAGGGACACTGGCAGGGCATAGGGGCAGGGTGGGGGGGCATGCCAGGCTCTCCCTGTGCCAGCCACCCTGGCAGGGAGGGCAGTGGGGGAGACCTGGAGAGCCCTAAATTGACTTAGAGTCAATTTAAGGCTTCTCCAGGTCTACACTGGCTTAAGTCGACTTTAGAAAGTCGACTTAAGCCAAAAGTTGACTTAAAACGAGGTTTAATAAAGTCGACTTAATTTTCCTTAAGTCATCTTAAGGAAAATGTAGTGTTAGACGCAGAGTAAATTAAGTCGACTTAAGCAAGCTTAAGTCGACTTAATTTACAAGTGTAGACGCACCCTTAGTGTCCTTAGAGAAACGGCATGCTGGCTGTGGATGGGCTGCATTTTTTAGAATGGTTGCCAACACTGGCTGCTAAATATTTTAAAATGTATAAATCTGTTAAACTTATCTGCTTTATTTCAAGAAAACTGGTGAAATAACCATCAACATGATGCACTTCGAGCTAGTTAGCAAATACACTGTAGGGAATGATGCTTAAGGGCAAAAGCCAACCACTAGACACTCATTCAAAACATATTGATGTTAATGATATTCTTTCCATTAATTTCAATGGGTTTCGGATTAGCCCTAAGTGAGTAAGTTAGAAAAAATGTCCCCTCTGATAATTCCACAATTATCCACCACAGAGTTTTTTGCACTTTATCTGAAGCATTGTGTTCTGACCACTATCAAAGACAGTTAATGGACCACCAATCTGGTCTGGTAAGGAAGATCTTGTGTAAGAAGGTTTGTTCCGAACTCAGCCATAAAAGCTGTTTTTATTATTGAATCATTTTTAAAATAAGTGAAATATTTTTGTTGAAAGGAAGAATGTTCAGAGATCGTAATCTCTTAGTAACAATTAGAACTTCAGTTGCAAATGACTCCCTGGTTTAATGATTGGAGCTTTTTAGTAGTCATTCATTTAACAATAAGTAGAATTGACACAAAAAAGTACAATGCAAGTGTCAGAACATGATTGGTCTATTTAAATAGACAATATTTTTGCAAACACGTATTAGTAAAAACAGTAATACAAATAATAGACCAACTGACAGTTAATCATTGTCAGCTCCCTTAACTTCAATGATATTTAACCCATTTACTTTAGAAGGGAATTCAGCTAATGTGTGGAATATATCTCACCAGGGCTGGATTAGAGGGGCACCAGTGAACCAATTTCTGGTGCCCCAGTGAACCAGTTTCAAGGCACTTCCTGGGGAGGTGGGGAGGAGAGGCACTGGGAGGTGCCCCGAAATTGGGCAGCCTAGGCTGGGGCTCTTCTAATCCGGTCCTGGTGGGGGGCCGGCCCAGTGCCCCCCCTGCATCTCCTCAGTGGGGGGGTGGGGCTGGCCTCTACAGATCCCTCCTCCCTTGAACCCTTGGGGTGGGACTGAGACCCCCTCCTGCTCTATGTGTGTGTGTGGGGGCCTGCAAGCCATGGGGCAGCACGATGCGCACGAGGGTGCACAAATGTGGGCTTGGCCCCTGGGTACTGGACAACCTCACTATGCCACTGGATCAACCGCTTATTTGTCTCTGACAGTCAGAGGCTTAGGGACATATAGAGCATAAGACTGAATAGAGCAACTTCCCTAATAGCCATTGATGGACCTCTTCTCCGTGAATTATCTAATTCATTTTTTAACCTCATTATAGTTTTGGCCAACACAAGATCCTCTGACAATGAGTTCCATGCGTTGGTTGTACATTGCAGGAAGAAGTAATTTCTTATGTTTGTTTCAAATCTGCCATCTATTATATTCTTGTGTTATGTAAAGGGGTGAATAACACTCCCTTATTCACTTTCTCCGCACCATTCATGATTTTATAGACATCTCTCCTGATATGGAGGCTGTTCCATACCCCTAATAATTTTTGTTGCCTTTCTCTGCACCTTTTCCAATGTTAATATACTTTTTTGAGATGGGGCAACTAGAATTGCATGAAGTATTCAAGGTCTGAGCATACCATGGATTTTTATAGTGATATCATATTTCTGTCTTATTATCTATTGCTTTTCTAAAGATTCCTGACATTCTGTTAGCTTTTTTTTTCTTGATTGCCACTGCACTTTGAGTAGATGTTTTTATAAAACTAACCGCAGTGACTGCAAGATCTTCCTTGAATCACAACAGTTAATTTAGATCCCATCATTTTGAATGTATAGTGGGAATTACATTTTTCAGTAAGTGTTACTGTGCATTTATCAGCACTGAGTTTTATCTCCTTTTGTGCTACCCAATCATCCAGTTTTGTGAGATCCCTTTGTATCTCTTCACAGTCTGCTTTGGATTTAACTATCTTGAGTAATTTTGTATCACCTGCAAACTTTTCCACCTCACTATTTACCCCTTTTACCAGATCTTTTAAGAATATGTTGTCTGTCCCAGTACAGACCCCTGGGAGACATCACTATTTACCTCTTTCCACTGTGAAAACTGACTATTAGTTCCTATCCTTTTGTTTCTTAACTTTTAAACAATTCCTGATCCAGGAGGCGAATTTTTCTCTTATCCCATGACAGCTTACTTTGCTGAAGGGCCTTTGGTGAGTGACCTTGTCAAAGGCTTCCTGAAAGTCTAAATATTCTTTAT
The DNA here is from genome assembly GCA_007922175.1 of Pelusios castaneus. Taxonomy (NCBI): domain Eukaryota; kingdom Metazoa; phylum Chordata; order Testudines; family Pelomedusidae; genus Pelusios; species Pelusios castaneus. Next base: position 1,487,979 of record ML685945.1, on the reverse strand, counting down.
CCACTTGAACATTCTTGCCCACATGTTTTTTGACCCCCCTCAAAAATTCTAATAGATTGGTCAAGTATGATTTCCCAGAACAAAGCAATGTTGACTCTTTCCCAAAATATATTGTTCATCTATGTGTCTGATAATTTGGGGTTTTTTTTGGTTTGTTTGTTTGTTTTTACTGTAGTCACAACCAATTTGCCTACTACTGAAGTTGGGCTTACTGGCCTGTAATTGCTAGGATGACCTCTGGACTCGTTTTTAAAAATTAATGTCACATTAGCTATCCTCCAATCATCTGGCACAGAAGCTGATTTAAGTGATAGGTTACATGCCAGAGTTAGTAGTTCTGCCGTTTCATATTTGTGTTCCTTTCAAACTCTTGGATGAAAACCATTTGGTCCTATTTAATTTATCAATTTGTTTCAAAAACTTCTGCATTGACACCTCAGTCTGGGATAGTTCCTCAGATCTCTCACCTAAAAAAGAATGTCTCAAAACCTTCCCTCCCATCCTTGGTAAAGACCAATGCAAAGAATTTATCTAGTGGCCCCATTACTGTTTGTCAGGCTTCCTGCTGCTGATGTACTTAATTTTTTATTTTTTTATTTTATCTTATTTTTGGTTATTAATTTTTATCTTTTTTGTAGGTTGCTCTTCAATTTTTATTTTTATTTTTTGCCTGCCTTTTTATACTTTTACAATGGACTTCCCAGTGACATTTTTTGGTCCCCTTACTGTTTTGTTTCATTTTAATTTGGGTATATATTTAATTTGAGTTTCCATTATCATGTTTTTTAAAAAGCTCCCATGAAGTTTGCAGTTATTTCATTCTTGTGACTGTTCCTTTTAATTTCCATTTAATTTGTTTCCTCATTTTTGTGCAGTTCCCCTTTCTAAAGTTAAAAACTACTGTGGTGGATTTCTTTGGTATTCCCTTTCTTCCCCCACCCCCCCAGGATGTTAAATTTAATTATATTATGGTTGCTGTTACCAAGTGGTTCATCTATATCAGGGCCGTCCTTGGATGGGGCGAACGGGGCGATCGCCCCGGGCCCCGCGGTTATGTGTGCCCCGCGCTGTCCCACTCCCAGCTGGGGGCAGTGCGGGGCCCAAGCCGTGGCCCCCCCTCGCACAGCCGCACTTTGCCCTGACCCTGCCAAAGGCAGCAGGGTGGGAGACTTTGCCCAACCTCTGGCCAGGGCCATCTGTATCTGTCCCAGGGGCAGAGCAGGCAGGCCCACGGACGGGGCAGAGCGGGGCCAACCCTCTCTGGGCCGGTCCGGCTTGGTCTGCCGCTGCGGGGCTTGCCGGGCTCCCGGGCAGGGGATCAGGTCGACCCGGGCCTCCCTTCCCCTCTCCAAGGTGGGGGTGGAGTGGGCCCCCCCCCCCCCAGATCTGTTGGCCCCGGGCCCCGCTCTGCCCTAGGGACGGCCCTGATCTATATTCACCTCTTGGACCAGATCGTGTGCTCTACTTAGGACTAAAACAAAAACTGCCTTCTCCCTATGTGGGTTCCAGGACTAGCTGATCCAATCAGTCATTAATGGTGTCTAGAACTTCTATTTCTTCATCCTGTCCTGAGGTGACATGTGCTCAGTCAATATGGGGATTGTTCCAATCCCCCATTATTATTGAGTTTTCTGTTTTTAGAGCATTGCTAAGCTCCCTGAGCATTTCATAGTCCCCATCATCATCTTGCTCAGGTGGTCAGTAGCACATTCCTACTTCTCTAATCTTATTCAAGCATGGATTTCTATCCAGAAAGATTCAAGACACGAGATAGTTGTAGTCAAGATATGTAAGCAGGTGGCAGGATGCACAAGGAAACAATATTGCTCAGCATGATGGGCTGTGGTCTCAACACAGCGAGAGCCTAACTATTTTCAAGTTTTTTTGTGGGCCTCGTGGCAATGAGCAGTTTGAGGAAGTATCTGAAGGTGGATTATAAGGAAACTTTTTATATGGGAGGTTGTTGAATACTCTTCATTGAAGATTTTTAAGAACAGGTTAGACAAACACATGTTAGAGAGGGTCTAGATTTACTTGGGCCTGTCTCTACACAGGGGTCTGTACTTGATGACTTCTTGGGGTACCTTCCAGCCCTACATTTTTATGATTCTGTATTTACAGGGAGCAGCATGGGAGAAAACACAAAGTCATTTGTTTGAAAATTGAAAAAGTGGCGACTGGCAACATGGGTTGGCAGGAGGCAAACATCAACAGCTCAATATCGAATTCCAAAGGGGTAGACATGTTAGTCTATTGTAGAAAGACAACAGAGTCCTGTGGCACTTTTAAAGACTAACAGATCTATTTATCGCATGAGCTTTCATGGGAGAAAATCTCACTTCGTCAGATGCTTTGAAGATGGGCTCTGAATCTGTGCAAGTTGTTTCATGTAGTTGATGGATTTCCACTTCAAACGGCTGTATTCAGTGCCCTCCATGTAGTCAAATTCCAAAGGGGTAGCCGTGTTAGTCTATTGTAGAAAGACAACAATGTCCTGTGGCACTTTTAAAGACTAACAGATTTATTTATCGCATGAGCTTTCGTGGGAGAAAATCCCACTTCGTCAGACACTTTGTGTGCGTAGGTGGGTTTTGCCGCTCCTCCGGTTTCTGCGATGATTGAATGTGTTAGTCTTTAAAAGTGCCACAGGACTCTGTTGTCCAGCTCAATATCGAGTGAGAGATGGTAGGGAGGGTGTAGATTGACTGTGAACTTGCTTCTATCTCAAACAAGTGTAAAGTCAAATGTGCTGCAGAGTGTAATTTAGTTTAAAATACATCCCATTTCATGGTAAAAGCTCTTGAAAGTGTTACATGAGCTAAATTGATTAATCATACATCACTTAAAGGTAACCCTACTATTTTATCTTTCGAACTTCGTTCTGTGTCTGTATCCCATGCTGTGTCCTATATTTTAGTTTTGGCAGAATGACAATGACAGCTAAGTTGTGATCCCTGCTATGTATACTTTAAATAGCATGCTCCATCTGTAGTTTGAAATCACACTTTAAGGTATATAAGGCCATCTCTTTAAAGAAACCATGAAAGCCATTAGAGTCTTGTGGCACTTTTAAAGACTAACAGATTTATTAATCGCATGAGCTTTCGTGGGAGAAAATCCCACTTCGTCAGTCTGACGAAGTGGGATTTTCTCCCACGAAAGCTCATGCGATTAATAAATCTGTTAGTCTTTAAAAGTGCCACAAGACTCTGTTGTCTTTCTACAATAGACTAACACGGCTACCCCTTTGGAACATGAAAGCCATTGTTATGTTCCATACCATTTTGTTTGAAAATATAACGTATACATGGCTTTGGGAAGCCAAATGCCATTAGTAATAAATCCCAAAGAATTTATCAAGCAGGACTTTCAGGTACATGCATGGTACTAACTTTATTCTTATCTTTCTTATGGACTACATCTAATTAAATGTTGAACAGATTGGTCAAAAGATTGATGGACTGGCCCAATCACTTAGTTTTCTGTTTTGCATGGATCTGCTCTGTAGGGAACCTGGGTTTTGATACCCTGTGTCTCTTTGCTTGGACTGATGCCGACTCCATGTTTGGTGGCAGAAGCATGATGAGTTACAATAACTATTGCCTGTCAATGAATGTGGCAAGGGTCACATTTTAAAGGCTCAGTCTGGGATGCATAGCCTTCCTATAACCTGGGAGAACTATTGCAAAAAGTACTGAAAAAGGAAAACTAGAATCTACATATTTTGGATTAATCTGTTGAAGGGGAATGAGTGAACATGAAAATCTTACTTTTTGCCTTTGTATATGCCATGTATTTTAGAGTTGAGTGAAAAGTGTTACTTGGCTCACACTTGAAGCTCTGTGTGTGTTCTTGTTTCAAATGATTACAGGTGTAGAGTGATTTATTAATGTGATGAAGAAAGGCTTTTTAATAATAGTCAGTAGACTGGCCTAAAGTCAGCAAAAAAAGTGCTGAATGGCAGAGTTATGAAAACATTTGAAGAATCTTGGAGAGTTGTAAATGTCAAGGAAGGAGGAAATTTTTATTTGGGATGGGACATGGGGATATAGTTGGGAATTAAAAGGAAGATTAAATAAATGGGAAAGTGCAATATCAGAGAAAAATTCCCCAGTCATAGACCTTAGGGTATGCATCTGAGGGGTGTGATTCCTAGCTCAGGTAAACAGACTGTTGTTAATGCTGCTCAAGCTAATGTGCTAAAAATAGCAGCATAGCCATGGCGTGGGCTTGGGCCCAATTTATCCACATGAACTCAGATCCAGAGCCTCATGCAGGTTTGGATTTGGGTATCTAGCCCATGCTGTTGCTCTTGCCACTCCACTCTATTATTTTTAGCACATTACCTGGAGCGATGCTAGTGTAGGTCTGACTGTGCACACTGGGAATCACACCTCCCAGTTGTAGTGTAAGCATATCCTTAGCGAGGGAAAAGACCTTGTCAACAGCTTGATCCCCCTGATTAATGCAAGATTGTTTCTTGTTCTACATTTATTATTATTCTGTCTAGTCTAGTTTAAAACTGCACCTGTCTCCCCTAAAAGCCGATTCTACAACCTAATAGATCTTGCTAATAGGCTATCTTTCCAGTACTGGACCTTATTTTTGTCATTCTTAATTTTGTGCTATTCTAGTTATACTTCCTTTTTCTGAACAGTTCTGCTCTCTGTGTCTGTGGTGTTCTTCTCCAGAGATAGGCCTAAACCAGAACCCTGAATCTAAACTTCTCCAAATTGAAGGCAAGTTTTGATCCAGGTCCAAATTGCTGTCTCACTATTTGTTGCTTATAGCCCTAAGGCCTAAATATAACCTTAGGGCCTAAATAGTTGTAAGATGTTCTTCATTCCAGCACTTAGTTGTTGTTAAGCAAAATAATACATTTAAAATTTTGCTCCTTAACCAATCTCTCCAGTCCTCTGATTTCTTTTTCCATTCACTCCAGTTTGTCAGCATTTTTTTGGATTTACCGGCTGTTAGACTGAAAGAGTCTTGTCCACTTATTATTATTACATTTACATGGATTGGAGATAGAATCCAAGGGCACTCTCATGATTGGGAATTGAGTTTTGGGTTTTTTCCTTAATTAGTATTATTATTATCATCATTGTTGATATAAAACCGAAAGGTCCCAACTAGGATTGGATCCCACTATGCTAGGTGTTGTATTGACACATGCAAAATACAATCTCTATCCTGAAGACCTTAAAGAGGCAAGATGGCATGTTTGCCACATTAGCTCCAAATTTTTGGTTTGTTGGTATGTCGGTTAGGGGCTTATGGAGCAGAGCAGACGCAGTTCAGCTCATTTCTCTCCTCCCCTTTCCATCTTGCCACTGCTGTTGCTCCTAGCTCTTGCCAGGAAACTTCTATTCCCAGATGCTGGCTGCAGCCCAGCAGCTTCGGCTCTTCCTTCTGTGAGCCCATATGGCTTGGGTTGGTGGGGGACCAAAAAGGGAAGTTCTCAAAGCCCCATCCCTAGAAGGTAGCTTGTCTTCAGAGGCCTGTTGTTCAGGTCTAAGAGCAAGAAGACAGAGAGAACCTTGCATGGCCTCATTCCTGCCCCACTCCTGCCTCACCTTGTCCTCCTTCCCTCTGGCATCGTGGGAGGCATGTCTGTGTAATTTAAAGCTGTACTGTCAAAGCAGGGAATGGTAATGCACAGTTATCTTAGGACACTTGCCAGATATTGATGTGAGGCAGAAGAGCTGTGCAAGTTCTAGTGGGAGAAAACAACACAGAAAACAATTTGCTTACCCATGTAAATAAATTCTGCCACTAGAAGATCACTTTCCTTGCACTGAATATATTCTCTTCCAACATACATTTAAAAACTGGGTCCACAAGTCAACGTGTCCCCGGGACAGCTTTAAGTTGCATGACCAGCACTTTCTTAGCAGAAAAACAAAGGACCTTTTAACCTTGTCAGCAAATGTAGAGGTCATATTTTCACTTGGATGAACCGTACTAGAACAAATTATTTATTATATTGAATGCAAGCATGTTTTTCTTCTGCATTTGGCACACATGTTTCACCTCTACAGAGGTTTATCTTTTTTCTTTAACAACCAACATTACTGGATTTATTATGACCAATACCAAGAAAACACCCACTTTGTTTCTATGAAAGCTTTTATTAGTATTTATGAATTCAATTACAGAGTAACACCTAGGAACCCTGATCCTGAAGCAAAGCCCCATTGTTCTTGGGCCTGCACAGACATGTAACAAAGAAAAGGCCCCCCACCCCAATGAGATCACAATCTACAAAGTGCAACAAGTGCATATGGCAGACAAACTGGGTAGGGATAGGTTGGTAGGATATGATAGCTATAAAGCAAATGCAGATTAATATGCTACTTGCTTGATGCCAACTGGGAGCAATTTGTAGGCATCATAAGGTAAGTTTTAAGGAAGAATTTAATAGAAGATAAGACTTTTTGAAGTTTGACAGGGAGATTTTCTCCTGTATGGGGAAGCAGCATGGGAGACACTGCAGAGATTATACAGGGAAGATTCTTATCAATTCTATCTCTAAAACCACAATCATAATTGATACTAAATGTCAATCTTTTGGCAGTTTCAGCTGAGAGGCAAAGAAAAGAATGGGTATTGAGACTGAACTCTTTACAGATTTCTCTCCAGGTTAGGGTCAAACCACTTTAGCAAGGCAATGTTAGAGAATCTTGTACTATGCATGCATGCAAAGCTATCATTCTAGAATTTTGCATGAATAATAAGCACACTTATTTTTGTCAAAAACAATGTTACAATAGTTAAAGTAATATAAAGATAATATACAGATCATCACTTAGGTCTTGCTGATGCTATCTAGCTATTATTAAAAGTTAAGAGCCTTAGCTAGTTTTAATTATGTTCCAGAAAATATGCAAAGGTATTGTACACGGAGCTACTATGGGGTACACTCAATATAAAAAATATTTAAAGCTATGTACTGACCTTTTGGATTTACATGAATCCTCCTGGACATATACTATTCTGACCTATGAGTGCAAATCATTACAGTATGTGAAGCCATGATTCCAATATTTTCCTTAGCTCTGTTCAAATTGGAGTAAATCCTACAATCCTTACTCTGGCAATACTCTCTTTAGCCAAACAGCTTTTACATACCCTGGTGTAAAATCAGAGGTCATGTTCTTTTGTTTTTGCTTTTTAACAGCGTTAATCTGGATTTACTTTGTTTTAAATTAAAACAGATCCTGACCAATTGGCTGCAGAAGAAGAGTTGTCAGAGTAAGGACCGCAGAATTTGGTCCCTTGTCTTTCTGCCATGAAATATAACTATACAAAGACAAGCAGAGAATTATCCAGACATATGTGCCACAAATAATATCTGATCTAACAACCAAAAAAGACAGCTGTCAAACTAAGTAGCTTCCTGTATTTTTTTTTTTTTTTTTTTTTTTTAGCTTAAAGGAAATTAAACCATATGGCAGAAGTAGATTAGGGCATGACATGTTTTGCTGTTAATTTAATATGGTGAGGGAATAAACTCCATTTTGTGCCACACATGTTATGCTGGATGGAGAGGTCTACATAGACCTAGCCCATTAAATGGATTTCTAACTTAGATCTCCATAAATACACAGTGGGCAGATTAACTGCCTGACCTGATCTCGCCACAGAGTGACAATGGGAACAAAGTGGAATGTTCAGACTCAGTTTCCAAAGACAGGCTTGAGCGAAAGGATGGTGTGGCCATTTGACTGGACCTTGGAGGTGGTGGGTGAAGAGAGTAGCGAAAAGGGGTACAACGGTGAGGGTTCTTATTCTTCCCCCTCACCACGGAAATTGTACCCTGGATGCAAGGTCAATACTCGCTTGAGGCTGCTTTCATATGAGCTACCGTTGTTTTTAAGTGCTAGGGCTAGTTATCATTGTAAAAGTAGCCATTGATTGAGGCTGTAAATGGCTCTTCTTCCACATTACTCTCTCTTTTTCTACTGCCTTCTCTGTACTTTTCTGTTTCAATGATGTTTTTAAATGAGCTTGTTGAACTCCTACATTCATAATATGCTTCTCTCAGTAAGCAGAAGTGGAAAGTCATGGTTCTAAACTAGTATAATTAGTAATAAAATGGGAGACAATCTTGCTGTTAAAGGTTACTGATTTCTCTTTCTCCAGCCTTACATATCCTGATTAAATTTTGCACTGACTGTAAGGGTATAATCTGATAGAATATGTGAATATATACAGATGAAAATTAATTTTGATTTTGTCAGTCAGGAAGTCAGGAACTCATTCAAAAATTATGAAAACAATCTACTATAAAATTATATTCATTTTTTTAAAACAAAATAAGAAAGTTAAATTTAGATTCATGGGACCTAGTCACAATTTCACTTACACTGGTGTACATCAAGACTATTGTACTTACTCTGATGGGAAGTGAGGTCAATGAGAGGAGCATTGTGTCCATAATATCATGATGATGAAAAATGCTTTCTGGTCTGCTCTTCTGCCACAGCAAGAGTACACTTACTAGTGTTTTATCCAGTCTAGTTTTAACTAGTCAGTTGAGGGTTTTACAACTTACTTTGGTGAACTATTCTTGTTATCTAGGATCCGCTAAACACAAAGCTCTCAGTAACTTTAGTCTCTGCCAGGTGGTGTCAGGAAATATATCACTGGAAATGCAACATGCTAAATGGTTGGCATAAATCACACTACCTTAAGTGCTTTCACTTCAAGCTTTTATTTTATTAGTCTGCTGCACTCTCACAAGAATATCTTTACTCAAAGTCTCTGCTTTATTTAGTTTCAAGCACACACAAGCACAATAAGTTATAGAGCACCCCCCAGCGATAGTAACCCACAGTCTGGAGGGATCTTGAGTGGTCAAACAACCACGTTCAATTGGCCAGCTATCCATCTGTCATTTCCAAGAGATGTCCAAGTCCTCAGATCTGTCTACCCCTCCTATGTTAGTCACTACAATTACATCAACATGTCAATCAAAGAAAAAACATTAAGCAAGCATGTTTAAGCCATTAGTTATACAAATGTGTTTTGCAGAATCTGCAGTCTCATGAGCTCCAGGACATGCATCAGAAGGTAAATGTAGATAGACTTTCTGTCTTTCCAAAACTGCATACTTTAGCAATTTGAAAGAATGAAGACAACATGGAACAGGATCATGCTCCATTGCCAGAGTCACTCCCCTTACTCGCCTAGCCTGCCTAATTATGCTAAGGCTGGTTTAAAAAGCCGTACAGGTGCTTTTGACAATAGGGTTAATAATTGATATTCCGGTATTGGCAGTGACCTAGTATTGGAAGACAGGAATTCTATTGCCCTGCCAATGTCTCCCCAAACAATTCCACCACCTAATGTATCACCCTGTCTGAAAGCCATTATGATTATTTATTTTTACAGTACCCACAAATGTACTAGTTGCTTTGACAAAGCAAATTTACCCTTTCTTAATTTCATCCCGTCACTCCTTGAGGTTACCTCTTTTATATGCTAACCATTTCCTTTTCCCTTCTTGGTGTTTGCACTCATTTAAATATATATAGGTTGCTAATGTGTGTCCTCTCAGTTGTCTCTTAGCCATGCTATCCATGTTTCACATTTTTAAATGTTCCTGGTAAGTCTGCCTCTTCAGGTCTCCTAACCACCTGTGCTGCTTTTTGTTGAACTGCGGCAAAACAGAGTGCTATATTGATGCACACGAGCGACAGCTTACCAATCCACATACAAACAAAACAGGAAAAGGTTAGATGCACATCTGAGGCTGGACACCATCAGAAAGCTTTATGTTTATAGTGTATAAGTGAAGGTTTGAATTTGAACAGTTATAATTAAAGTGGCATAGTCCCATCTAAAGATATTCTTATTTCAGTATGATTGCCTTATCTTTGTATGTCAAACAAGGAGTTTATATATATATGTAAATTGGTTAGTCTTTAAAAGTGCCACAGGACTCCTTATTTGTTTTGCTGAAGTAGACTAACACGGCTACCCCTTTGGAACTTATCTTTATATGTATGTATGTATGTAAGTATGTATAGCACAAATTGAAAAATTCCACTCTTGTATAGTGAGTGACAACTTATATATTAATATAACATGTAAAACGTATCCATGTAGACACGTTTAATGGAAAGTATGTACACACTACATTTTCAATACACTGCCCTGTGGCCCTGTCTCTGTTGAGTTCAGACGTGCTGTCAATTTATCAAAATATACTTTCTTAGCTAGCTATCAGTTATATTCATTTATTCTGAAACATAATAAGGAATTTAAACTTAGAATCATGGAATCTGCATCTGATTTCCCTTCCACTGGTGTAAAACAGAGTAATGACTTCACTGGAATTCAGTGACTTCATCTGAGTTACTCCGAATAATGTGGGGTCAGTGAGAGAAAAATTATGCCCATAATATCATGATGATGAAAAATGCCCGCTTAGCACATTTATTTCCTGCCACTGCTGCCCTGCCTCTAAGGGCTCTTGGTTCAGATGCAGATAGAGTGCGCTACAGGGTAGTATAATATGGTATAAAGATGGAGCAGGAGGTGGGTTTTGTTTTTGTTTTTGTTTTTTTCCAATGGAACATGTTGCACATCAAGCAGATTTTTAAGGTACTTTTAGCAGGAAAATGAGGGAACTTTTATGCAGGCTAATTAGTAGGCTGTTCTACATGTACAGAGTGTTGTGGATGAAGTTAACGACAAGCAAAGATGACAATGTAAGGAGTTAGGTGTGTCATTTACATGCAGATCAGGCCAGCACAGACAGACATTTGCCTGGGAGGCTTGTCCAATCTGTGCTCCACTGATCTGCTAGCTACTCTGCCCTAGATCCCTAGCCTTGATTTAAGGAAAGTGGCTTCTCTACACTGCCTGCTGGCTTCAATCTTATAGGAGGGAAGCAGATTGCAAAACAGAATGCAGCTTCTCCTGGCCATGACCCAGCAACCAGAGCAGCTCCAGAGAAATTCTCTCCTTAGTTGGAGGAAAGAGACCAGTGTTCCCTCCTCTTCTCATAAATGGGAGAGACAGGAGAATTCCTGACCCTGCATGGAACTGGGGAAACAATGTTCTCTGTTTCCATCCCCTCAGAAAGAGCCGTGGAAGAGTTTCTTCATGAGGAGCCAGGAGCAGGAATAGAAACGTTTGCAGTTCCTAGCACACAAAGCAAGGCTGATGGACCACCACATGATGTCAGTGGAAGAAATTAAAAGTAGGGAATTTTGTGGCAAGTGGCCAAGTGGGGGCATGACAGAGGGCTGGGAGGAAGAAGAGCAAAAAGGGTCTTTTTGTATCTTGTTTTTCTTTTGTAAAATAGGTTTAAGAACTTACTTTATCTTCCACACAGCATTATTCTGAGGTTTAATTAAAGGCTGCAAATTGCTTTGAGATCCATTGGTAAAAGAAGATGTAAGTTCTGGGTTGTTTTATCTATATAGAGAGACTTCTCTGACCTGGCTTCATTGATTTTCTGGCACGAGTCTGGATTTTGGAAGTTTGCAGAAGCACAGAGTGAGGACTCAGTGTGCTCTCGCCTGTTTTTAAAATCCAGCAAAATATAACACTGATGTGAGCTAGGTTGTAATTAATGTTCATTATGCTGATTCAGAGGAATGGCACATGATGAAGTTTGGATTAGCTGATGAGAAGTGTTGCATAAATGCTAGTTATTGTCACAGCATCAGAATCCATCCTCAAGCTGTTGTGTTACTTGCAGAAAGAAGGACTGTTCTCAGGAATGATGGTGAGGAACAAGACTGATGTTCAGTGTCTAATGTTGCAACAAGGTACAGGCCTGCCTTATGCACAGCTGAGCAGTTATTCCTTTAAATGCTGCATAATACGCAAGATAAATGGAGGGAAATTTAGTGTTTCTGTAGTGTCTGGTTTTTGAATCTCCCAATGTCAGCACCACATAGTATTGGCATCAGCGTTACCTAATATAAAATCTGCGAGCGGAGCATGAGACTCCATTGTTGTAAAGTAAACAGAAAAGATACTGTACTGGATACAATGATGGCCATAGCTCACCAGGCAGAGACACTCTGACTCAGCACAGACACCAACTGCCCCCTGCTGCTTCTCAACACTTCCTGTCACCACCTTCGAGGTAGACTCCTCCCCACTTAAAATGTCGCTTGGCCTTTGAATGAATAACAATAAAAGAAAATATAAAATATTTAAAGCCATGGTTCCCAACCTTTTTGGCTCCAGGGCCACAGATACCATTTTTACAGTCCTGAAGGGCCTCCAATCTCCACCAGCAGCCCTTCACCCACAGCCAGATGGAAGTTCAGTGAAGAGGCTGCCTCCGTCCTTGCTGATCTCCCATCTCCCTGGCTGTAGCAGGAGACTGCACATGTCCTGTAGCCTTGTGCCTTCCATCTGGGCCCTAGGCAGTAGCTTCCTTGTGTAGGCAATGGGACAGAAGACAGTGCTCCCCTCCCTCTGGCTGCAGCAGGGACCCCAGTACCTAGGGACCGAGACAGAGCACTTTTTGTTCTTTGCTGGAGACAGGAAAGGGTCTCCATCCCCTTTTCCATCCCCTTGGCTGCAGCAAGGAGCCTCCACCAGTCTTTTAGCCCCACAGAAACACTCTGTCTGAGTCCTTAGGTAGTTGCTCCCTTCTGCAGCCAACAGGAAGAGAGCCATGGGCCACTTTGAAAGCCCCCATCGGCCACTTTTGGTCTCCAGGCCACAGGTTGGGAACCCACTGATTTATAAAGCACTAATCAATTAATATCTTCTAATACAATGTCCATGTTATTTGCAGCCTTTGTCTCTGCATTGGCAAGCACCTGAGGTAGGCCAGCTCTGCTTATGCTGTTAGTGTCTCTCTAGAGGTTGGATTCTCCAAATCATTTGGGGTCTTTGATTCATTTCCCCCGAGATAGTTCACAGAGTTCATGCTGCACTTCACTTCTATTATCCTCCATGGCCTCCTGTATCTCAGAGTCTGCTTTGGCAGAATATTCTTTCTTCACCTTGATGTCACGATGGTGGTTGGGGTCATGATGAATCCATTCATCATGAATTCTGACACTGATCTGTTTGTGAGCAATCCATTGGCTGAATGTTATCTACACAAAAATTCAACTAGTTACAAAGAGTCTTTGCAAATTTCACAGCACATTCACCAAAAGTTTGCAAATAGGAAAAGGAGCTAAATTCATAGAAGTATTTAGTTAGTGGATTCTTTTCTCAGCTCACGATCTTCGGTCATGCCCAGGAGGGAATACTCCAGCAGTTGAACAGTAGTCTTTCTTTAGCTTTACCTGAAGGTCTCTAGGTAGTTCATAAATATCTAGCTATTGATAAAATGCTTCAGGATAGTTAACTTTGAAAAATCAACTAAGAAGATGCTGAGCACCTTCTGAAAGGTGGTCAGCCCATTCAGCTCTGCTGCTGTCTGCAGACCTCTTATAGGTCTTTATTATGAAGCTTTTGTGTTATAGATGTTGTTTATATACTATGTTCTTTCTTTCTTTCTTTCTTTCTTTCTTTCTTTCTTTCTTTTTCTTTCTTTCTTCAGAAAATAATGCTTTCTCCTGAGTAAAGTAAAATATAGAATGCATTTAAGTACATGCTTAACCCTATTGCCCATATCTAAGATTTGTGTTTTGTAGGAGCAATGAAAAGTATTAAGGCTATTTGAATAGAATGTGGAATGTGTTCCAGCCATACCACGTAAGCCATACAGGATAGCAGAAGTCAAAGCCTTTTTACCTCAAGTTTTGAAATCTGTCATGCAGTCATTAGGAGCAGAGATCATGACCATAGTTTGCTCTAATTTGAGGCCTTGAAATTTTTCCAACTAGACTGTCCTTTTTTGCAATGGTTCAATGTAATGAAAAGAGTAACTTGTCCTTTTGGTACAAAGGTTCTGATGCTGACTCACTTCTCATCTCTGACTATTTCACTCTTTCTTTTGGCTTGGCAGATGTCTATTGTGCTATCTGATTCAGTCTGCTGGAGGATTCATTCCCCATTTTATAGTAAACATAGTGAATGTAATTCCATATACAATACATGATTGACTAGAGCATCTCCCATTCAAACTATATCTCAGACCACTTGAAAGAATTAAATAATGTGATTTTCAAGTTAAAGAAGAAATAATAGCAGGCCAGAGAGGAATGAGGAATCAGAAAATACCTGTTGTCAAAGGAGAGCTGAAAAGAGTTAAACAGTAGATGAGACAGAGAGAAAAGAAAGCTGCCCAAGTCAGAGACTAAAGGGGCGGAAGAGAAAGCTATCACAAAACAATGCACAAATAGTGGAAATGGAAAGAGATGGGGCTAATGCAGCATGAAGAGAGGGAACAAAGGAGATAAGTAAATATAGATATGGATCTGGGAAGAGCAAGCTCGATAGTTCTTTGGAATAAGGAATATTTTAATAAAGACCTTTACATCCTATACCAATGTCTAACTCCAGTTAAATGCATCCACATGGGGCGTATCCAAGGCAAAATATTAGGGATCAAAGTTTCATAACATTGGGCCTGATTCTTCTCTCACCCTGGTTTTACACCAAGGTAACTATTGACTTAAGTTGAAGTGCTCCTGATTTACACGTGTGTAAGGGAGAGGAAAATAAAGCCCCTTACCTCACCTCTATTTGTGCACATACATCGTGTTGTAAACCCTTTTTGCAAATGACTTTCAGATGGGTTTGCGTCCCATCAAAATCTGCCATTTTCATGCACAAAACTACCTTAAGTGATGACACACAAAGTTGTGCATGCATAATAGAAAAGCAGGTTGGGACTCCCTTTGAAAAGCCACAAAAGGGCCACGTTCTTCTCTAGTTCACATATTGAATGTCTACAGGATATGCCCCACCATCGCTAAAACATCAAAGGCAATATGTGGCCCTCAAGGTGTTTAGCTCATAAGAAAGTTAATATCTTGTGCCACTTCAACAGTTAGGAAGTGCTCTGTACTTTTCCTTTTGCATTTGAACTGAAAATGGCAATTTTGAGCAATTTCACAGAGGAAATGAAGAGATTAATGGAATGGAAAGCACAGAATTGTTCAATTGAAGACCCACTACCTATCTGATTGACATGAATGAAAGCAAAAAATAAACTAGAAAAAGTAATGGAAAATGCGTATTGTTTTTCACATTCTAGGGGACTATTTAAAAAAAAGCAGCAAACAAACAAAACTTCGCACAGATTTTAACGCCAAAGAGAAATTAATCTCTGCAGGGCCTCCCCGGGAATGAAGAACTATGAGAGGAATCAGACTGACTGCCATCTCAATGCTGCTGTCTAGTGATGTAGAAACTAGTTTTCTGCCTGACTGCTCACAGCACAGCAAACTACTTGTAGGGAAGAAATGGACAAGATGTGCATTAAAGAAAAGCTCTGAAAAGCTACTAGTGAAATAGTGAGTTTCCTTCAACATCAAAGACCATATTCAGCTAGTCTAACTCATGTAAATAGTCTCATTCACACCAATGGCACATGAGTAAGGAGAGCAGAATCTAGCCCATAGTTACCATGTGTGCACATTGTCTAGTATTTTGCTCTCAGTGCTCTCACTGTTTCCCCCCCCCCCCCCCCAAAAAAATCCCACTTTTTATCTCTTTTTCTTCCTTGTAAATGTCATCTTATTCCCTGGCACAGCTGTCATTTCTGCACCTCGAAATGCATGGGACATGATGGCCCTGCCTCTTCCCATCCCTCATAGGTAGGTGGCAATTTATGGAGGTGCTGTTAGATTGGCCCAACACCAGCTGTCAGGCTGGACAAGCACCCGCCAGGGCTTGGAGGCCTGCTCCGGTCTAGCCACAGAGGGAGGGCAGCTGCTTTGCTTTGACCCGATCCAGTCGGGACTTGGGCAGGGAGCTCCTCTCGCTGGACATTGGATAGGACTTGGGGCAGCTACATTCCAGCCAGGGACTCGGGGATAAGAGGGAGGCAGGGGCTACTGTTTCCTCCAGAGGGTCAGAGAGGGTTGTTTAGCCTTGGTCAGGGGCTGGGAGGGTGCAACGCCACTCTGGTCAATTCTTTTTTCCATGTCATTGCTTCCTAAGTTCATCATCCTTACCATCATCATTTGTTTGTATATTGATTGGGAAGTTCAGAGGAAAAAGTAATTTGAAGGTTATGTTTTATTTATTTATTTTTAATTGCTTGGTTAATTTCTTTTATTGGAGGCTGAAGAAATGAGCCTTTGGTGGGAACTCGAAAGAGAAGATTGGGGATTTGGCAAGTCAAGAAAAGGGTGGAGCTTTGCATGAAAAATGGGTGGACATTGGAATGGAAATGGGAGAAGGTGCTGAAATGAATATCAGAGGTAGAGCAGAAGAACCAGTACAATAAGAAATGAGAGAAAAAGTTGTGTATAGACGAACAAGGGAGGACAATAAATTTAAGTGATAAATAGGGACCCAATGGACAGTGTGGGCTGCAGCATGCCCGAGATTGCCGACTGGCCTCGACGGGAGCCGCAGGAGGCTGCCGGCAGCAGCCACGTCCCCGGCCCTGGCAGGGGCCTGATAGGACCAGAGGCAGCTGTGCCCCAGGTTCCCTGCCAAACTCAGGGCACTAGTGCTGGGACTCAGGGCATGTGCCCGGGGTGCCCAGCTCCAGTGATGCCACCGCTAACCAGCATGCTCTAAACTATTGTATTCTATTCACATTTTTATACTGCTCTCATCACCGTAGTATCTGAGCACTTGCCAGTGGAACATTAAACAATGTGAGTAATATTGGTTGCGTGTTTGTTGTCTCTTGTCCTCTTCCCAGGAATTGGGTGTTCAGTAGAGTGTGTGTGTGTGTGTGTGTGTGTGTGTGTGTGTGTGTGTGTGTGTGGGTTGCTTGGCTGGCTGGTTGGTTGGTTGGTTGGTTGGTTGGTTGGTTTGGGGGGTTATCTGCATATTACTGTGTATTTATATTAGAGAATGGAAATCAAATAAATACACTTTGCATTTAGCATGGTAGGTGGCGAGGTTAGTTTCTCCAGCACAGACAGGCTTTATCCTAATTGTAAAAAGGGCCGAATTGTGCCAGAAAAGTGCCAGAAGGATGTAATTGTCAACCATATTCTTTATCCCCGAGCTTTCAGTTCTTTTAAATACACCTGGACCAGGCCATTGAATGCCTTAAAAACAAGGAATCAGACTTTCATCTTAATTAAATCCACAAGGAATTCTAACAAAAATTGTGAGTTCTCCAGGTTATGATGCTGAAACAGAATGAACTGTTGCTAGTCATTGAGACAGGGTCCTGAGGTCTTATACAGGTCTAAACTACCCTCTACTTGGACTAGTTGTTAAAATATCACGGTTAAGTCAAAAAGGTGGAACAAAGAGAGTACAGATAGGATGAAATGAAGAACATGGGAAATTAGGCAAAATATAAAGAGCAACTCCAGAAGGGCCTTGTGATCATTTAATCTATCTCTAATATAACATTTAGCCATAGAAATTCCTTCAGTGATTCCTCACCGTGGCACAGAGTTCCAGGAAAAGTAGTGGAAGCCTCTTTCCCTGGGACTTTTTAAAACTAGTTGGACACAGCTCTAGAACATGTATTTTAGGGACAAAATCGCCTTATCAGAGAGGTGAAGTAGATGCCTTAATAGTTCCTTTTATTTTCTAATTTCTATGGTTTTATGACAAAGATTTCATTCTGGTGGGGAACAGCTCCTGGCTTGTGCATATCTGCTTCCTTGGTTATGCACAAATTTATTAAAGAAACACAAAAAGTCATTTGTCACATTCTCTGTTATACAACCAATCACTGTATTTGAACTTCTCTTGACCATAGCTAGAAACTACCAACACAGTTACCAGAACTCTGTATAATGCTGCTAACTTCATTGATGATGTTATCCAGAATAAAGAACTAAAAAAAAAAAAAAAAACAAGCAGATGTTCTGAATACTGCACCACTAAATTGCAGCAAAATATCCTTTCCCTCTCCTCCAAAATTAAATTGAACGTGAAAATAACCAAGCTCTGTCTGTGCCTGCCCTGTACATATAGGAAATAATGTGTAAACCTAAAAATAAAAAGATTAAATCACACATATTGGGACATGAGTCTGAACAATATTTTGTAATTGGGTCACATACCAGGATATGCTGAGTACCTCCAATGGGAATTGGAAGTGCTCAGTGCCTCTAAGGTGACATCTATTACACTAGTGGTGGTGTCATGTCGCTACATGCTGCCGAGAAAAGGAAGCTATTCATCCTGTAGTGTGTCGCTACACGTGTCAGTGAAAGGCTCTTGTCGGAACAAAAACATCTGTCAAGTGCTGGAACCTATCCTTACTGCCTCCCCACACCAGAGACTTTAATCATTTCCAGAGTCTTTCCCTGTGGCAACAGAAGGCTCTGCAGCACAGAACTGGCTGAGTCCTTCCCTGCTGCCTCCCCACTTCCAGACACATTCCCTTCTGTCTCTCCATGCCAGAGCCTTTCCTTACCACCAGAGTGTATTCTTTCAGTGGGGAAAGGCACCAGCAGTGAGGAGGATGGGGGACGCTTCACTGATGGAAGGTGCACTATTTGGGGAAGTCGAGAGCCTTCTGCATACATCCATGGGTACATGGCTACAGGCTTTAGGCATGTCTTTATTCACCTAAACCATACCTCATCATCTATACTGTTAGTTACATCCATGCTATTGAGACTATCCATCTATGTACTATGCACGCTTCCATAAGAAATGTGCAGTACAGATGTATCTTTAGAGGCATGCTGTACCTCAGAGGATCAGACCCTTAATTTGTTTTTTATAGAATCATAGAAACTGGAAGGGACCATGAGAAGTCATTGAGTCCAGTCCCCTGCACTCATGGCAGGACCAAGTATCATCTTAAACCGTCCCTGACGGGTGTTTGTCTAACCTACTCTTAAAAAACTTCCAATGATGGAGACTTCACAACCTGCCTAGGTTATCTTCATGGGTAATCTATCCGGTTTGACTTTTTAGAGTTTTAAATGTAAACAAGACACATTTTGTTAATAAACTGTATAAACTAGCATAAACTAATGTAGAGCTTTACTTACCAGCATTACTCATCATCACAGCATAATTATTCTTCAAAGTATCATGTACCTTTAATGAGTTTGCAGTTAACGATTCTTCCACAATATCAATCACTATCTGTGATTGTTATTTCAGATTGGAAAGGGAGGAGAATCGTGGCTAGAGGCCAAATTTGCAATACAAATTATCAGCCAACTAGACTTACTATAGATGATTAATTTGCCTTTGATTATAACTACACATTGAGTGAAAGAAAATTAGTTTCTTTGATTTGTTGGCACAATATAAGTTTGGGAAATGGCCATGGGAAGTTGAAAATAAAACTAAATTATTATTTATTGAAGTGCAAAGCCTGCAAAAGTCAATGGAATTTAGATGATGATGAAAGAAAAAGCTTTAAATGGCACTTCAGAAGATGGTGAAAATTTTTTTTAGAGACGTGTGACCAATAATATTGGTTAATTCTTGTGACTTGGTATAGTTAACTAATGGGGAGCTGGTAAGGAAGATTGACAATACTTCCTTTTCAAAGCTTACAACTATTAGTTGAGAACACATTATAGGTCAGAAATAAATACTTATAGTAATAAAAATTAATCTTTCTGACTTCTTATCTGATTAAAGTAACATTTACTTCAGCAAAAGTTCATTTTAAATTGTCAGCAATCGGTAGCGAGCTGTAGTGCTATAGTGTTTACACACGCTGTTAAATAGTTTTCATGTTTCATTACCAAGGTCACAGCATTTCATTGATTGAAGTTATTGCTCTGCATGTGTGCATAAGATCACATCCTCTAGTCTTTACTGAGGCAAAGCGTATGAAGGGTTGTTAGGGGCATACAGTAAAATTTCCAATGCACTTAGGTGACTTAATAGACCTATTTGCAAAAGTGCTTTTTTCACTTGAATGTAACTTGGTAGTTTTCAAAAAATTACCTAAAATTCCCACATTCCAGTTGTATATGTTCTTCTGTGACCTCTCTTTTTATCGCATCCCTTCCTTGCCACTAACGGCATGGAGAGTTACCTAGCTTTGGAACTAATAAACTTCCACTGTGCAAGGACAGCCAGTTTTGAGGGGAGCTAAGCAGGGGTTCCTCACCTCTTTATGCAGTACAGAACTCTGCCCTGTAGGGGCTCTCTCATGGCAGTGGGAATGAGACAAGCAACAGTGACAAGGAGAGAGCATCAACCACAGTCCACAGGATCCATCATAGCATCTCCGGGTCTCCACCTGACAATGGCACCATAAGCTGCTTTAGCCACTGAATTTCAGTATGTATTATGGATGCTTAGCACATGCTCAGGATCTGGCACGGCGACATTATGAGAATATTGTATGGAGGGAGTGTGTTTGAATATACGACTATACAGGTATAATTGTAATTAAAAATTGTAATTATAAGTCTATGGGATTTCACTAGAGCTGACAAAATAATTCTGAACCTTAGACTAAAAAGGCTTGTATGCTATATAGGACATCAATGGCAATTCTTTGGTGCTAGCCCTGTTTTGAATTAGATGTTTTGTCTACCTTGTAAACAACCACTGAATGCACTTTTGTACATCCTTTTTCTATAGCCTATTTTCAGATGTCACCAGCCTCCTCTACAGCAAGTATAGCAGATGTTTAAGATATGAAACAGTGCTAGGTGTTGGCCTACAGTTTATTAGAATTCAATCTTCCAGAACAGTGAATCAGTGTTGTTTCTTTTCTTGTAGGCTAAAGGTTCTTCAGATATAACATCAGGCACCCAGAAGAAGGTAAAGAGGACTCTACCCAATCCACCTCCAGAAGATGCTACCGCAGGGACCCAATCAGCATTCACTACTGTGGGGTCAGTTTCACGTAGAAGGATCTGTAGAACAAACACTATGGCCAGAGCTAAAATTCTCCAAGATATAGACAGGGAATTGGATCTGGTTGAACGAGAGTCAGCCAAGCTTAGGAAGAAGCAAGCAGAGCTAGATGAGGAAGAAAAAGAAATAGATGCCAAACTGAGGTACTTGGAAATGGGCATCAATAGGCGGAAAGAAGCATTGTTAAAGGAAAGAGAAAAGAGAGAGCGTGCCTATCTCCAAGGAGTGGCAGAAGAACGTGATTACATGTCAGACAGTGAAGTTAATAATACCAGGCCTACCAGAATAGAAGCCCAGCATGGTTTGGAAAGACCACGAACTGCACCACAGACAGAATTTAATCAATTCATGCCACCACAGACCCAGCCAGAAACTCAGTTTGCTCCCCCTACAAGCCCTTATACACAGTATCAGTACTCTTCTGCTCTTCCTACCCAAGCACCAACTCAGTATACACAACAGTCACATTACCAACAGCAGCAAACTTTGTATCACCAACAGGTTTCACCCTATCAAACCCAGTCTGCCTTCCAGCCTGTGGCAACCATGTCCTTTACCCCCCAGGCTCAGCCTCCCACAACCCAACAGTCATCCTATCAACTACCGTCTCAAATGATGGTGATTCAGCAAAAGCCAAGGCAAACCACGTTATATTTGGAGCCTAAGATAACCACAAACTATGATGTAATTCGCAACCAGCCTCTCATGATAGCACCTGTTTCCACTGATAATACTTACGCAGTTGCCCATCTTGGCAGCAAATACAATACCTTGGATTTAAGGATGGGGCTGGATGAGAGAAGAAGCATGGTTAGCAGTCCCATATCAAGCATATCTGCAGATTCGTTCTACGCAGACATAGACCATCACCACACGCCACGAAATTACATGTTGATTGATGATATAGGAGAGCTCACAAAGGGAACGGCAGCACTGAGCTCTGCTTTTAGCCTCCACGAGAAGGATCTGACAAAAACTGATCGGCTTCTTCGAACCACTGAGGCCCGTAGGGCACAGGAAGTGACGGACTACCTAGCACCACTGCAAACTTCTTCTAGATTGCATACTTACGTGAAAGCTGATGAAGATCCAATGGAAGATCCTTATGAGCTGAAGCTTCTAAAACATCAGATCAAGCAGGAGTTCCGCCGTGGTGCAGAAAGCCTTGATCACCTTGCTGGACTTCCTCAGTATTACCATGCGGATAGCAGCTACAGGCATTTCCCCAAATCTGAGAAATATAGCATAAGCAGGCTCACACTTGAGAAACAAGCAGCCAAGCAGCTCCCGGCTGCCCTTCTTTACCAGAAGCAGTCAAAGCACAAGAAGGCTTTGATGGACCCCAAGCTGTCCAAGTTTTCACCTATCCAGGAAAGCAGAGACCTCGAGCCTGATTATTCAAGCTATATGACTTCCAGTACTTCATCGCTTGGGGGCATTACCTCCAGGGCAAGGCTTCTTCAGGATGATATCACTTTTGGCCTCCGAAAAAATATCACGGACCAACAGAAATTTATGGGGCCAACGCTGACATCATCCCTTGGAGCCAGCCTTGGGACCACGTTAGGTCCAACAATGAGATCCACAATGCAAGATGAAGCTGACCAGTCCTATAGTAGTGGCAATAGATCAAGGCCCTCCTCCAGACCCTCTTCCGTCTATGGACTTGATTTATCATTGAAAAGAGATTCCTCTAGTTCTTCTTTAAGACTGAAAGCCCAAGAGTCTGAACCATTAGACATTTCTTTTAGTCACGCAGCACCCTCTGGGAGAACTAAGCCTACAAGTCTACCTATTAGCCAAAGCAGGGGAAGAATCCCAATAGTAGCACAGAACTCAGAAGAAGAGAGCCCTTTAAGTCCTGTTGGTCAGCCAATGGGAATGGCCAGAGCTGCAGCTGGGCCCTTGCCACCAATATCAGCAGATACCAGAGAGCAGTTCGGATCAAGCCATTCGCTACCTGAAGTCCAGCAGCATATGAGGGAAGAATCACGGACTCGTGGGTATGATCGGGATATAGCCTTCATCATGGATGACTTCCAGCATGCCATGTCAGACAGTGAAGGTAAACTAGGCCTCAGACTGCTATGTCACTATCACAGCACAAATCCACATTTCTATGCATGCGTCTAATTTTTATCATCCTACAAGGACTTGTTTTTCTTTTGGTTCCTTTGTGCATCTTTTGTCTCTCTTTCTTTTTATTTTATTTATTTATTGTTTTATTCGAAAAGCAGATTCTGGATGGTGCTTAGATGCAGTAGTATGCTAAAGTCACTTGTTGATTTGGTTTCCTTTTGGTTTGCTTGTGCATTTCCCTTTTTATTTGTTGCTGTCTACTTTTCTAAAGGCACTATATAGTTTGAATATGTATATAAAGTGTGCCCCATACTATTCACTCCTTACATGGGACGTCATCCTATGAAATTCAATAATTGATTTTTTTTTACAGTTTCTCTTGTAAAATTCCTGACATGGCCCCCAAATCCTTTAAAACAGTTGAATTTAGTAAGAAAAACTGGATGCAACAAATTTCATTATAGGTTTCAAGAATCAGTAACAGCTTTTTGAAGCACACCGAGTTATAATTGTATATATGGGCAATAATAGTATGTGCTAAAATTAGGTATTCTGTATTAGAATCATAGAGAGCTTAATGTGATAGCAAATGAATATTCTAAGTATGGTCTGTTAAAATACACCATGTCATGTGGACTTCTGAACATTCAGAATTGTGATGATGTAAGAAAATTTATTGTTCAGCTGTTACAAGGGAACCTCATTCATTCATAAACTTACTTAAAATATTTTACTTCCATTGATGGATTATCCAGCTTTTCTGCTTTTATATGGACCTCATACACTACTTCTGCCAGATAAGCAGAAGAGCTTTTTTCACGTAGGTTCATGAAAAGGAATCTTTCTGGTGTATCATCAATGGTGTAATTAAAACGTGTTTCATTTAAATAAATACAGCAGAATGTTAAGATGGTGTCAAGTATTAGGTAATTCAAAATTATGCATCCACTTTGACTCTAGTCAAAAATTCATTTCGAAACTGTTCAAAAATCATAGCCACTCTGAAAGAAAATAAAACACATGTTTAAGTTATCATCTGCTTTTCATTGTATGTGCTCTGTTACCTTGTGTATATTTACTGCACAATAAAAAAAACAAAATTTTGCATGCACTATGTTATTTGTAAGTGACAATAATTACCACAAATGAATTATTTGCATGACTATGAACTAGAAATAGTTTATTCTTGTACTTTTACATAACCCACGTTTATTATTTTGAAAAAGCTTTGCTTCTCTTTGTTTATAAGCTGTATCATCCTGAATTCCAAAGACGAATCTTGGTTTAGAAGATGAATAACATTTTCTTTTCCTCCATATAATCTCACACTATTCTAAAATGATATGTTGCAAGGCATTGATCCATAAGTTTCTGTGAATTTTGGACTCTGATTCTGAAAGTTTTATTTCATGGGAGGTTTAAAGTTGCCAAATCTCATTACTTTATCATGAGTCTCATGGTATTTGGTGCTTTTCTTAAAACATCAACTCACAGACTCTTGAAATTAAACCAGAATTTCAGCAAGCAAACTAAAAGAACCCAGAATGTATTTTTTTTTTAATCTATTGCTTTTCAAGCCAATCTCATCATGTTTTGAGGGACTGACTCATGAATTAACACGTGACGTTACCAATACTGGAGGCTTTTCATGACTAAGGACCTGATTCTCCTTGGTGCTGAATGAGTACCTCTGTACTGCGCTGAATGCCCTCAGCTTATAAAGAAGATGGAAACTGGGAACACTCAGTGCATCACAGGATGAGCTCTGCATATTGCCCAAAGAGGCAGTAAGGGATCCCAACACTTTCTGTGGAAGTCAACTGAAATTGGATTGGCGCTAAAGAGAATGGGATTGGACCTAAAATCCATATAAAAACTTGGCCTTCCCTTTATTTGTTATGTAGTACATAAACAGCTCATGGATAAAATCACAGGTTTATGTGTTACTATGCAGTTTTCATTATTTATTTGGAATAAATACTTAGGATGTAGGGGTTAGTTTTGATCTGGTTCTGAACCTGATACTTTATTTTAGATCTTGTCTAACTCAATTCACAACTTGTTCATTTGTGAGGTCAATCACATGGCCCTGGGAAAAATTTTTGGCCCTTTTTTTCTGAGTTTATCCCAATGGCCCCGTCATTTTTATGCATAATTTTGCTTTGTCCCATTTCTTAGAAAGTCTTGCAGATTGGCCAGCACCAGGAGCTGACAGTCAGTGGAGCTGGAGAAATTATTAGTAAAGAGAGAGCAGGTGCTAGGACCACCCCCCAGCCAGCCTGCTACAGGATGACACAATTTTCTCTTCTCGCATTCCTAAGGCTGACCAATAAGTTCACCCCTCAGTCAGGTCCTGGAGCCAACCTTCTTCTGCATAAGACGGCTAGGAAGTAACAGGAGAATCTTTGCAGAGGAAAGGAAACAGTGAGCTTCTATTTAATTATCACCCTCCCATGGATCACCATCCCTTGTACAACCACCTTCTTCCCCCTTTACAGGTTCCCTGGCTTCTCACATGCAAGATGTGGTCATCCCACTCTGGAAGCAATCAAAAAATATTTTGTGTTAAAAACAGGTGGTTCTCCTTTATTTGAAGGTGGTGCAAGAGGAGGAGGGAGTTCTGAATGTAAGAGACACTGAGGAGAGAATGCATAAAAAGAGGACACAAATAAGGCATGAGGAGGACAACATGGGTAGAGCTGAGACCAAGAAGGATAATAGGAGAACACGAAGACAAAGATGTTGGTAATAGCAGAGTTGTTTGAGGGCCACATAGGTGGTGAAGCATGAACTTTATATGGGACACGAGAGGAAATTAGTAAAGAAATGGGCAGATGTTCAGATTGGAAGGGGAGAGTATAGTAGTGAGTCTGTGTGTGATATTAGAGTCAAATATTAATGGGACGTTTGGAGTACTAAGCAGTGATGCAATGTTATGTAGGACTGGCTAAAACCCTGTTACTAGCACACATTATAGAGTAGTCAGAAGGGTCAGATAGAGAAAAGTTAGTGCATATCAAGCTCTGATGTAAATCTACAATAGACAAGCATGCCACACGCTAACTTTTCATATGGACCCTCCTGCCGCTTACTAAAAGTTTGCTAGTGTGCTTTGATCTGCTCCACTTTGAAATGAGAATGGGCCAATATATATGAGGGAACTTTTAGTGTTCAGAAGCAGAGTCCACACTGCCAGCTACTGTGCAGCAAGTTAATGCATTGTAGATTTACACCCAGCTAGCTATGAATTTAGGCCTTGTCTACACCTAAAATTTAGGTCTGCTTCCTAGGCCTGTGTACTGTAGAATACCTTAATTCTATTTTAGACATGTCCAGAGTGTGGTGATTTGGAGAGTTACTTTAGAGTATTATGACATATCTTCTGGGGCAAACCAGTTCTCATATAAAAAAGCTCATTTAAAACAAAATCTGCCTTTTTATATGGATTCATTTTTAAGTAGTTCAGTCAGTCCCAATCAGAGTTGTAAAAATGACTTTGACTTTTTTTTTAAGCCAAAGAAAGCTGTCTTTTCTTCTGTTAGAGGCAATTTTTCAGTGCAAATAACATATAGACCCAATTTTAAAACATCTTTGCTCCCTAAAAGAGAGAGGTCTATTTGTGTTTGTTCGTTGCAAGTAGCAATCAGGAATAGAAATGAGGTTTCTGAGCTCAGACCATTTGTATGATTAACATTTGTAAATATCTTTAAAAATCATGCCATTTTTACATATTGTAGGAAATCATCAAATCCCAGGTCGATTTTTTTTTAAATTGGGATTATAAATTGGGATTATAAATTGGGACTCCAAACTTCATACTCAGGCATGTAAATAAGTACCATTGTTTTCAAAAATGAAAAGCACCCAACAATTGTCATTGAAATCAGTGGGTGTTTAGCACTGTCAAACATGAGGATACTTATTCTGGTGCCTAACTATGAATTTAAGTGTCTAATTTTAGGACCCTCCACCCCCACCTTTTTTCCCCAAATCTTGTCCCTAAATTAATTGAAACGGCATCATATGATCAAGTTATTTCCTCTCAGATAATAATGTGTTGAAAAACTCCCTTTTTTTAAGTTTTGAATAATCCCTACACTGCTCTGTTGGCTATGAACTACTATATATGCTTGTGTCATAGAGCCAAAGAGCTCATGAAAGTTTCTTGATATTTTTATTACAATTGCAAATGTTTTGATCAGGTAAAGTTAATTCACAATGAGCAGCCAAGAATGTCTTTATCATTGTCCAGACCTTCATAAAACATTAGATATGCTGAAGTTTCTCCTTATCAGCCCAAAGCTACCAAACAGATTATTTCCCATAGGCTATGTCTACACTTACAAAAGCTAGTTTGAATTAGTTAATTCGAACTAACTAATTTAAACTAATTTTAGTTAGTTCAAATTAACTTAATTCGAACTAACATGGCCCCACTAGAATGCTAGTTCGAACTAGCCATGTCCATGCAGAGCACTTGCTTAGTTTGAATTAGTCAGTTGCATGAAGATCAATCTGCCAGTTAGTTTGAACTAATATGGCCACATTGACTTAATTCAAAGTAACTATTTTGAATTAAGGATTAATTCAAACTAAGCAATCAAATTTATTAGTTCGAATTAAGGAAGCCCTTAATTCGAACTAATGAAAGCCTAGTTTGGCCAAGGCTTAAATTAGTTCGAATTAAGCTTCCTTAATTCAAACTAACTTGCAAGTGTAGACGTAGCCATAGATTATTAAATGGGTATGAAAATACTTATGTCCCAATCTTGCACACATTGTTTAATTTTATGAACATGAATAGTCCCTATTGGTTACCTCTGAGAATACAAATCCTAATCCTTCCTCTCAGGGATATTTCCCCCCTTTAAATACATGGATATTAGTGTAAATTGGGTGGTAAGTTTGGAAAAGCTATCATTCAAACATGAGGAAATTCCAAATGTTTGAGATGAACACTGAGTCTTAACTAACTCCACTGGTTTAGAGCATATGATCTTGTCTCTCCCTACTGATTTTCCCAACTGAAAATAAAGGATTTCTGCTTAGTGGCAGCAAATACAGGAATCTTGTAGTCCTGAAGGGTATAAAATACTGCAGTAGTCAACCTGCATGCTGTCTTTTGCAGAACCAGGACCACACCGTCTTATGCAACTGAGAGTTTAGCATCAACCACTGAACCATATCCAAATAATCAAACAAAAAGTGAACAATATGTTCCTTTAAAACTGAAAAAAAAAAATCACAGAATTTGTGGCAGCTTTGACAGAAACAAAGCCTGACCCAGAAGCCTTCATATGGCATTCCACGAGCACTCTAGCTTTCGGAAGAAGGTGTCCAGCAAAGATTATTTTAACTGTGAGAGAAAGAAAGACCCTATTTCAGTGTTTCTCCTTATTAGATGATGACACAGATTGTGGCATTCATAATTATATCTTGGATCAGAATAGGGCCTATGGTTTTTAAGCAGAAAATTTGATCAGAAATTTCATTATGAGCTGAGTTAAAGAGCAGCCAGATAAATGCAGCCAGTCAGTCATTTGCAGTGAATCTGCTAACTATGGAATATTTACATAATAGATGATAATGTCTCATTAGAAACAATTAATCACTATCTGGACAAACATCAACACTTGATATCTCATTTTACTTTATCCATGCTGGTCTACTGGTTAAATAAGGTTGTGAAACAATTTAAATATAGGAATGTGTGCACATGCAGCATAAAATTAGACCTTTTAATATTTGTGACTTTAATGGCAACAAATATTTCAACATGTGCTTTTAGTTTTTTTAATCTCATATGTAATGTATCTTAAAAGATCCATTCAGATGGAGATTTTTAAGGCTCGGTTAGACAAAACTCTGGCTGGGATAATTTAGGGGGAGTGGTCCTGCTTTTTAGCAGGGGGTTGGACTAGATGACCTTGTGAGGTCCCTTCCAACCCTATTATTCTATGATTCTATGATTCTATATATAGCTAGCCATTCCTCTTTTATGTTGGGGGAATAACACATATTTATAACTTTACATTATGCTAAAATGTTAAAACTATTTTTTTCCAAACTTCTGTTAAACCATTCAGGTCATATTTACTAAAGAATTAGAAACAGAAAAAAATTACCCTCATGTACATTTTTAATTTGCTTTTGTGACATTGAACAACTACTTTACTCTTGTTACTATAGCAACAGCTGACCTTATTTTAGTTTTGCAATTTCCTGGTGATTTTACTAAAACAATAATGTTTTTACCCATGCTAAATGTGTAATGATTAGTATAATATGAAATTCAGACATTCCATGAGATTCTAATTAGCTACAGTTTATCTTATTTTATATGACAGGGATACAAGTAGAAAAAAATCTGTGCATGGTATAATGTAAATAGTATGTAACTTATAGGTTCTAATCTCACAGATGCACAAAGCAGAAGGAATTGGCCAATTCAATCATCATATCTCATTTAACTTCAGTGAAGTAAAGCTCATTTACTCGGGGTCAGCTGCTTGCCTCATGAGTTTACACCAGTTTAAAAGTGGTTCAAACTGGGGAAGAATCGGGCTCATAGTGTTCCATCCTACCTTGCTTGCCCACTATAAAGCCTGGCTGGCATTCTGCGTACCAGGAGAATTCATAATGTTTAAACGAAGATGTACAGCAAGACCCAGTAAAAGGAATTTAAAATAATTCCTGCAGCATTTCTCCACCACGTTATACAATGAGCTTTTCTTCTTCAATATGTATTTTGGGATCAAAAATGACAATTAAGCAGACTCCATTTTCATAGAATAGAAGGACTCTGAAGAAACTTTGAACATACAGACCTTCCTTTAAGGAGTCACTACTGTTTCATGAAAGTTTAGATACATCTCAGGCCTGGCGTACACTAGAAGATTAGGTTTAACTATGTTGATTATAATGCAAACAGGATCTCATTCTTGTCTCCTCTGCCACTTACTGCTTAATTATACCTAAGTTAGACTGTCTTCACTTTTGCGTGTAAGTTTGCTTGAGCTGCATGGCCAATTAATAACCGCTGTGCATGTTTGCTGTGTGCACCAAATTGTTGCCCATCTCTCAGCTCTGAGTCAGAACATTTGACATGTCCTTGGTTTTCAAAGCCTATCACCTCCGCCGTGAAGAGACAGACTGGTTTGACAAGCCCAGGGAATCTCGTCTGGAGAATGGACATGGCCTGGATAGAAAACTGCCAGACAAATTATCCCACTCAAGACCGCCAAGTCAACATCAAGATCAAGTAAGATGCATCTACGTTTTTTTGGATGTTCTGTAGAAAGTTTCTTAAAATCATTGTTTTATAATATGTGGACCACTTGATTTCTCAAAATCCAGCTACATTTTCAGCATGTCAGGAGATCAGAACCTGTCATTAGGAGTTCATGGTAGCTTTGAAACAATATTACTTATGTTCCCTATTCCTTAGGATTATTATTCCCCTTAAACAGTTTTTGGGTGGAATTAACCTACTCTCTTGGGGTTACATAAGTAGTGGATATGCTAATACAAAATGATTCAATCTAGTCCAATTTTACATATTTACTTTAATCTAATCTGATTTAAGACTCTACTCTTCAATGTTCTTAGGAACAGGGCTAGATTTACTTTGAGGTGTTTATATTAATGGGACTGAATTCTGCTGTTAAATTACACCGGTGTAACCCTGGTAGCTCAATTATGAATCACAGATCAAATCAATGGGATCGCACTAATGTGACAAGTAAGAATTTGGTCCATTACTTACACTAAGATATTAAAAAAACACATTACTCGGTGTAACAAACAGAGTTCTGTGGCGCTTTTAAAGAGTAAGGCTACGTCTACACTTGTAAGGTTAAGTCGACTCTGTTAAGTCAATTTAACAAGGTCAATGTTAAGTCGACTTAAAATTGATCTTGTTAAGTTGACTTAACAGAGTGCCTACACTTTAAGTCGACTTAAGTCGACCTTGCTAAGTCGACTTAACAGTAGACATAGTCGTCCACACTAGCTTTAAGTAAACTTAATGAGGTCAATTTAGTGCTATTCCCTGTCCACACCGGCTTTAAGTCAACTTACTATAATATTATATTGAACTTTATTAGATTATAATATTGAACTTATTATAATTATATTGAAGTTTTCTTCAAATTTATATTGAAATTATATTGAACTTTCCTTCATAGGCAAGAGTAGAAGATATGCCCAATGTTTAAAATTTTACCACTTTTATATTTGTCAGTCCAATAAGGATAACTGCAACAGTGGCCAGGTCTCAAAGTCTGCATGTAAGGCCAGAAGAAACCATCATGATCATCCAGTCTAAATTCTTGCACATTGTAGCTGCAGAACCTCACCCATGCACTCCTGTAATACATCCCTAAACTGTGGCTGAGTTACTGAAATCTTCAAATCTTGATTTTAAAAATTTAAAAATACAGAGAATGCACTGTTGACTCTAGTTCAAAGCAGCAAGTGAGCCATGGCCCACACTGCAGAGGAGAGTGAATAAACCCCATTGTCTCTGCCAATCTAACCTGAGGGAAATTCCCTTCTGATACTAGATATGACCATCAGTTAAACCCTGAGCATGTGAGTAAGTTCTACCAGCCGGGAGCTGCAAAGAGATTCTCTGTAGTAACTTGGAGTCCTCCCCATCTAGTATCCCATTTCCAGTCATTGGAGGTATTAGCTAAAAGCAGTTGCAGATGACTTATGTGCATTTTAGGCAACCCCATCATATGATTCTCTCCTTAAACTAATCCTTGGTTTTCCATCTCATATAAGACACAGAGTACTAGAGCTGGACAAAAAAATTGGTCAAAATTTATTTTGGGCATTTCTGGTGGAAAATGCCTCTCTTTTTTAGAAACAAATTTGGGCCAAAAATGTGTTTTCAATTTTTAATGGAAAGATGAAATTTTATGCTAAAAATGCTGATGAAAATGAGTTACTTGTTTTTGCCAATTTTATGTGGAGCTATGTTCCTCTTTCCCCCACAAAAATCCTAATAAGCTCTACAAGGCACCTTTATTAGCATGCCATCCCTCCACCAGAAATAAAAGATAATTACTGAGTGGGTTTCTGCAGGGATTGGTCCTGGGTCTGGTTCTGTTCAATATCTTTATAAATTATTTAGATAATGTTTGCAGATATCAAGTGCTTTGGAGGATAGGATTAACATTAAAATGATCTGAACAAACTGGAGAAATGTCGGAAGTAAATAGGACAGAATTCAATAAGGACTTATGCAAAGTACTCCACTTTAAGGAATAATCAAGTGCAGACATAGAGAATGGGAAATGACTGCCTAGGACGGAGTACTGCAGAAGGGAATTGAAGGGGCTATAGTGGATCACAAGCTAAATATGAGTTAACAGTGTAACACTTGCAAAAAGAGAAACATTGTGGGATGTATTAGCAGGAGTGTTATAACACAAGAAATAATTTTTCCAATCTATTCCACACAGATTAGGCCTCAACTGGAGTATTGTGTCCAGTTCTGGGCACAACACTTCAAGAAAGATGTGGACAAATTGGAGAAAGTCCAGAAGAGGGCAACAAAAATAATTAAAGGACTAGAAAACATGACCTATAAGGAAACATTGAAAGAAGTAGGTTAGTTTAATCTGGAGAAGATAAGACTGAAGGGGAACATGATAACAGTTTTCAAATACATAAAAAGTTGTTACGAGGAAGAAGGTAGAAAATTGGTTGTCCTTAAAATCTTTAAAAAGATAAGAATCAATGGGTTTAAGCTGCAGCAAGGGCTATTTAGATTGCATACTATGAAGAACTTCCTACCTGTCAGGCTAGTTAAGCACTAGAATAGATTATTTAAGGAGGTGGTGGAATCTCTGTCATTGAAATTTTTTAAGAGCAGGTTAGACAAACATCTGTCAGGGATGGTTTGCATAGCTATTGCATAGTCCTTCTGTAAGTGCAGGGTCTAGACTATATGACCTAGCAATGTCCCTTCCAGTCCTACACTTGTGTATTCTATAATGCAAGTGTAGCTCCTCTTCCTCTGCTAAAGCCCCAAAAATCCCCTTTCCTCCCCCTGCTCTAAAGGAGAAAAGCTCTCCCACAGCTGTCTACAGTGGGAGTGGAAGCTCCCTGCAAATGAGGGGAACAGAGGAATGGGAGGCAGAGAGTGAGTGAATGTACTGAAACTTGGCTCATGGAGAAAGCCACTGGCTCCAGGCTAAGAAGGAGGATCTTGGGGGTATCTGCTTGCCTGCAATCTATTTCAACCTCTCTGGGTCCTACTCCAAAGCCCCATCCCTACACCCACCATGCACTCCATCTCTTTTGGGTCCCACTCTCATTTCTGCCCACCATACTGACCCCTGTGGGCACATGCAAATTTACTTGGGGGGCAGATTCTGCACAATATTTGCATTGCATGGACACTAGTTCCCCTCCTTGCCCCCATCCCTTGATTCCATCACACCTGTCTCTCTCTCCTTGGCTGGTGTGTGGAGAGAGCTCCTCCTTCCATTTTAGTCTACTTTACCCATGCCCTTATCCACTGCTGGGATATTGATGCAGAATGGGATGACCTATTTGTCTTCAACTCTGCATCCTGTAGCACATGACGTGTTGCTCAGACATCTTCCATCCCAGATGCCTTCTGCAAGCTTCACACCAAAATAATTTGATTTGATATAATGCCAAATATTCATGAGAAGAGAAAAAGAAGTGCAATCACGGTCATAGAATTCAGTTTGAAATTAGTGGGTATGTTTGCAGGACATCCTTTTTTATGAGTGCTAGTTATCCATCTTTCTTTGTTTTGATTATATTTGGCTGCTATTTCTCTTTTACCAATTTAAATTTAGGCCAAGATATTAAAACATGGCTAATGACTGTAGCTGCCTAATTTGTGACATTTTAAAGAGTGATTTTCAGGAAGAGCTGTGTACCCATACTCTGAAAATCAGGCTCCTTTAAGATTTCTTGCTGATCTCTAACTGGCGGTATGGATATTTGCAGAAACTCGCTTTTTAGCTCACTGAGCTAGACTGTTGGCTTCACTGAGCCAGTACAAATTCTTATTCTTGTCTCTGCCTTAAAGAAATGTAAATATTTTACAATCCCACCTACTATATGAAAACAGTATAATTTCCTTCTTTGTGGATATGAGTAACCTTTAATGCATTGAATCATATAATGAACAGATAACTGATATCCTCCTTGAGCATGGCCCTGTGCTTTCGCAGCAGTAATTCTGTGTAGCCTACTGTCAACCTAAAAGTCATAGGTTGCCATAAATTTGTTATAATATGGGTTAGTGGATTAATTTGATAAATTCTATTAATATTATAGTACATCAGCTTCCACAGCAACATTCCTGATGTCACTTAATGTTCTTAATATAATGAAATCACAATGCAGCTTAATATTATAACAACTAATGTTTTCCAGTACAGAAATCTGGGCTGCTTACCTGTTGATGGCAAAAGTACATTTTAAATGTCCTGAATATTCTACCTACAGCTTCCTCTTGATTTCTCTCATTAATCTCCTCTGATCCCACTCTTGGCAGCAGCAGCCTGTGCAGTGTCTGCCAGTGGACTAGAAACTTTAACCAAACTCCTTTGACTGCTGTTTCTCTGCATTATTTATATAGCCCCAGAAACTGTGCTAGGTACTTTACAGGCATGTAAGAAGACAAGGCCCTAGCAGACAGCTGTTCTTCAAATGATGATAGCAGGTTAATGTCTGATCCAATGTTTGTTGCAGTCAAAAAAAATCCCCCCAGAGACTTCAATGGGCTTTGGATATATCCTGGCCCTTAAATACATAGATAATTTAGAAAAGCATGTAGGTAAGAGAACAAATCTTGACAGTTGAAAAGATAGGAAAAGGAGGAACAAAAACTAATAGGAAAATATCGGTAGGGAATGAAGCCACAGCACTTGAAAGAATTATTGTCCTGAAGAAAGGCATGTTGTTTCCCATATTTCTTGTTTGTTCTCTCTCTGGGTTTTAATTATTAGGGTGCCAGAGCTCACTTTGTTAGCCCCAGTGTTGGTTATGGATACAGGGCAAGGCAAATGCAGTGAATCTGAAGAATCAATTTAAAGAGGAAGGTTACTTTGGGATCTGGAAGAGGGAGGACCATCTAGATCAATGGCTTTCAAACTTTTTTCCTCAAGACCCAGTTGAAAAAAATCATTTATTTCCGTGACCCAGTAATTACATCTTTGAGCAACGCACTCCAGTCTTGTAGCGGAGACAGGAGAGGGTGTTGCAACCCCATAGGCGGCCTTAGGCTATCTGGGGCCCTAGACGAAGGCCCATTGTGGGGCCCCCTACAAGGCCTAAACCCCTAACTGGCCCTGGAGCCCCGAGCCGGCCCCAGAGGCAGGCCGCGCTGGCCACTGTGCTTCCCCCACGGCCTGAACCAACCCCCGCAGCCCGAGCCGGCCCCCACACCTCGAGCCAGTCCCTGCACCAGCCCCTGGGCCCTGAGCCGATTCCCACACTGGCCTCCGGCTCCCGGGCCTCTGAACAGGGCCACGCCAGCCACCAGGTCCTCGAGCCAACCCCACCCTGAGCCAGTCCCCGAGCCGGCTCCCGGGCTCCTGAGCCAGCCCCTGAACTCCTGATCTGGTCCCCGGGCCGCCAAACAGGGTTGCATCAGCTCCTGGGCCCCCAAGCTGACCCGTACCCTGAGCCAGCCCTCGAGCAGCCCCGCACCGGTTCTCGGGCCCCGAGCCAGCCCCTGCGCCAGCCCCCGTGCCGGTCCCCAGGCTCCCGAGCCAGCCCCCGGGCCCCTGAACAGGGCTGCACTGGCTGCCGGGCCCCCCACCAGCTCCCAGGGCCCCAAACAGGGCCACACCAGCTCCCAGGGCTTTCTGACCCCTGTTAAGAGAAGCAGGCGACCAACCCTGATGGGGCCCCTTACTGCTTGGGGCCCTAAGCGGCTGCCTGCCTCGCCTACCCCAAAAGCTGCCTCTGTGCGACCCAGTGCCTGAGGCTCTGCGGCTGAGTACTGGGTCCCAATCCATGATTTAACAACCACTGATCTAGAGAGTGTCTGGGAAGGTGTAGAAATGAGTAGGCAGCATGTACAAAGGCATAGAATAATGACTGGGAGAAGTAGAAAAGGATGTGTTAAGAAGAGAAAAGTAGGTAAAGGGTGCAGAGTTTGAGTATAGATCTCTCCCATTCCAGATCAAGCCTTTGCAAACCCAAAATGAAGCCCAAGACAATGAAGTAATGATGAAAGTTAGAGCCGTCATGATTTCTGTCAGCAAATCTTTCCTCAGTTACAAAGGCTAATTTAGGAAAGGAATGATGCAGTCAGATTTTCATTTTGGAGAGACATATAAACATACATATGCAAAGGATCTGGGTTGGGTTTTTTGTTTGTTTGTTTGTTTGTTTGGTCTTCCTCTGTAGCATGGCTCATTTGTTAGTGGATTTTTTGTACTTTGAGGTCTTTAAATCATGATTTGAGGACCTTAATAACTCAATCATAGGTTAAAGGTTTACTAAAGGAGTGGGAGGGTGAGGTTTTGTGGCTTGCATTGGGTAGAAGGTCAGACTAGATGATCATATTGGCCCTTATGACCTTAGAGTCTATGGCTATGTCTACACTTGTAAAGTTAACAAGGTTGACTTTAAGTCGACTTAAAGTTGACCTTGTTAAGTTGACATAACAGAGTGGCTACACTTTAAGTCGACTTAAGTCAACCTTGTTAATTCGACTTAACAGTAGACATAGCCATCCACACTGACTTTAAGTCGACTTAAGAAGGTCAACTTAGCACTATTCCCCATCCACCCTGGCTTTAAGTTGACTTAAGAAGTCTACTTAAGGCTTATATCGACCTTCAGAAGTGGTCTTATTAAGTTGATTTAAGCTGTTAAGTCAACTTAAGGAAGCGCTTAAGTCAACTTAATAAAAGTCTAGTGTGGACGCGGCTTTGTTTAGGTCGACTTAAGCGTCCTTAGGTTGACCTAAGTTGCCAGTGTAGATGCACCCTATGAGTCTATATGTTCAAACACTCCATTTCCTCCCACCCTGCAAGTTCCTATATTGGTGATTGTCTAAATGTTCTATCTAGAGTCTGCAAAATTTCAGTCAGAATCAATTGGGGATATGCTATTCTCCTCATATACCTTTTGGTCAGGTCAGAAAGATGAGGATGATTTTCCTCCCTTTATTTTGGCTTTTCACTCCTGCTAAAATAAGAACATAAAATGTCCATATTTAACACACTAATGGTCCATCTAGCCCAGTATCCTGTATTCCAATAGTGGTGAGTGCCAGACACTTCAGAGGGAATGAACAGAACAGGGCAATTATCGAGTGATCCATTCCTCTCGTTCAGTCCCACCTTCTGTTGATCAGAGTTTTGGGACAAAGAATGAGGCTATGTCATGAGGCCTCAAGGATATAGGAATTTTGATATTGGTTATAATGATCTACATGACTCCATGAGATACACAAAATAGTTAACATTTGTTCTATAGTGATAGCTACTGCTTCATTTTGAGTTCTGTAGATCACTTTTTTTTAAATAGCCATTGAATTTCTTTTTAAGTTCCATGGAAATCTGATGACAAATTTGCCATTATTAATTTTAAAATATCATCACCCTCCTCCCCACTGAAGATGAGTCATCTGCAACCACTTCATTATAGATCAAGATATTTCCTCTATGTTGTTGGCAAACAGCTACTCATCTTTTCCATCACTCAGCTGCATGATATATGACAGAGAATACATAACATGTTGACATTTCCTCACTGATGACTGCTTAATCACCTGGCTTGCTCTCATGAATGGGACAGAAGACTTTTTGAGACTGTATTCCTGTAGTTCTTTCCAATTCTCTTTTTGAAACTTGTACATCAGGCAGCTCCTCTTAAAGTGGCAATAGCAGTTTAAAGCCTTTTCTAACGTGTGCTGGAAGTCAAAGGAGAGGCACAGCTGTTTGCATGGAGGGCCTATGGATGATCTCCTGTAGGCTCGTGATGCTGTGGCTTCTGCCATATACAGCCCCTGAATCCTCACTCAGAGGTTTCACATCACAGAGCAGAAAAGGAAATTAAATTATATAGACAGGGCCAGAGTTAACTTACCTGTTAAAGTTCCAGATAGATGCTTTTGCAGGCTTAGATGAATGAAACCCTAAGGTGTTATTTTACTTAGTATTATCAGGAGAAGTATTATAGAAACGGCAAGCCACCTGCATTGCTTCTCCCACATCTGACCTGTGAGATGAATGGGCTAATGTGACTTTTCATTTTCTCACAGTCTTATCTGTGTGATGTATTCAGGATCAAACTTCTGTTGAAGGCAATGTTTCTTAACAGAGGAGAGGGCCATGGACTAATCAAGAGAGGCTGGACACAATTCCAGCCTTACTCTCATTGAGCATAAAGACTATGCAAATTTAGAGCCATTAGTGTTGTCAGAGTGGATGGAGCAAAATAGGATGGACCATGATCCTGTTCCCCTTCTGTATTATACAATGGAAATGGCTTTGCAAAGAATGGCTCATGCACCCTTTCAAAGAGTTTGCAGTGACAGTAAGCCTACTGTGAGCTCCCACCTCTGCACTGCATCAAAGCCCAACATTGGCTTATGTGTTAAAGTCGGGCTTTAGAAACCAAGGCAGCAGGATCTGACCCAAACTTTCCAGGAAGGGAAGGTATGTGAAGTCATAAAAAGTCAGCTCACGAAAGCTTTATGGGATGGATCCAAAGCCCATTGATTTCAGTGGAAAGACTCTCAAGGTCTTTGTTGACAAGCCTGTCCTCTTTGCACTATAGAATTCCCTGATTCTTGTTTCTGACACCAAACCTAATTTTCATACAGAGAACTGCCTAGACATGAGCTGTCACTGTGCATGGGGATGAGGAAGGTCATAATTAAGATGAATTCCCATGTCACAATTGCAAAGAGCCCCAGCAAATTTACTCACTGTTTAACAGCATAAAGAAGATTCACTTTTCAGAGAGATTTCAGCTGACCAATAACATGTAATGTGTGACCAGTGTTGAGGTTTCTGGAAGAAACTCTTCAGTCTCACTTAGTTTTTCATATAACTCACTGGGTTACAAATCTCAGTGGCCTGCTGAGTAATGTGCTGAAAACTGTTATCAGAGTCCAATGTCTGCTTAAAAGATGATGCTAGGAAGGTTGTGCTTTGGTGTACATGCTTTAAGGGTGAAATTGAATCATTGAGGCCAGTGAATTGACGGCCCTGTATGGAGAGGCTCTTGAGTGGAGTGGAAGGCATGTTCCTGCAATGCTGTGAAAAGGGTCTCTACAACAGGGGAAGGTCCAAGATGGCTCACAAAATGGCATCAACACCCCATCTAACTGGCAGAAGGGCTGCAGCTTCAATCCCTGTGACCTACTTCTAGGCTTGGAGGGTGGAGATTTTCTCCACAGCTATACTCTGTTCATCTAAACGATCTGCTTCTTCACTCCCATTTGCCAGATTTACACTGTCCTGTGGAAATACACTCATTTATGCCAGAGTAACTAAGGCCTTGTAAACACTAGAGAGTTATTGTGGAATAAGACATCTTGTTGAGGAAAAATAAGTCCATCCTACACACCTGAATGCTCCTTGTTGCATTATACCAAAACAATAATAGTCATAACGCCTTTTGGGAACAGCTCCTGTGCTATAAAGTGTGTGGATGCTGATGGAATTTTCTTCTGCAATAAGTGGCCTCCAGAAATGTCCCAGAATTCCAAGCCTAACCACTCTGGTCTTCCGCTTGGACTCCGCTGCTCTGACGTGACTAGACCCTCCCTCCTGTGAGTCCTGAGGATGTCTGAATTTTTTCCTGTTTTCCTGGGACAATGTTGAAAAAGGGCACGAGTTTCTAGTAGCTACAGTGAGTAATGACAAGGAAATACAGAGTCCCTGGGGAACTTGTAAATTTACCCACAGTGCTTAGTGCTCCTCTCCTTCTACCCTGGGTTCCTAGTGCTGGAAGCTGACGAGTGGCACGGTGGGATACGTGCCCACAATTCAATGCTCTTTCGTGTTGAAATGCAAAGAACAGTCTGAATGTTGCTTTGCGTTATAAGGAGCGTAGTGTGAATGCACAATTGCGCTATAAATACTACACATGTGTTATAGCGCAAAGACTTATTGCGGAACAATTTTTAGTGTAGACATGGTCTAAGAGGCAACTAGATCTGAAGCCCTGACATTCAGGCTTTGTACAGGTAGAATCGAGTTCATCCTAAGTGAATCGACAGGAAGAGAACATGTGAGCAAATGGAAATCCTACAGTGCTTGTGTTCTATTCTGTATGTAATATAGAGATACATATGAGCAACTAGTTGATGTAAATCACCCTAATGATCAGAGATGACATAACCATTTCCCTAGCATCATCTATTTACAGCAATATTTATTTTTTGCCATTTATTTTTCTGCCTCTTTCTTCCCAGTTCTGACTCAGTTCTGACACACACGGTTCTATAGGTAACAGCTTAATATCATCTTCAGTTTAAGCACTGTTTCAAACCAACAATAAAGGAGAATATGGAGACCTGGATGTCAATAAACTGATGCTTTTATTCATACACATATATATTACCAAGAGTTTCACTGGTCAAATAAAAGTGTGGAAGTGGAAATAATGAGAAAGTAAGACTAATGCAATTGCCAGTCTATTTTCTCTGATGTGCTTGTCAGTGAAATATACAATATGGTGGTGTATATGTCAGGATTATTATATATTCAAAAATAAAGATAAAATATATTGTAAATTGAAATTTATGGACTAGAATCTCACCTGTGATACCGTGACATAACTATATTGATAAAAATGGGGCTATGTTGATGTAGCCCATCTTAAGATCTGGTCCAAAGTGCTTCTTTGACTTATTTTACTTGAAATTTCTTTTTAAGATATTCCAGTAGTTGTATACCCATAACAATGATTCAGTGTAGCCTTCAGGCATTATAATTACAGTTAATCAAATTCTGCAAGATATCTAATAGATTTTAATAATATTTTTACTTAGTGCATTTTGATAGTAATGTTCATTAAAATGAAGATCCTGACATTTGTGATCCCTAAAATCCCATATTACTTTGTGCAACTGTAGACATGTTAGACACTGGTGCCTTCGCAAAATTCCAATGTATGTAAGTGGTTTTTGCATACAGTACCTGTGATTAGTTCTGATGTATTCTGTAGTGCTCAGGTGCACTGTTAAACATGTGGTCTATTCCTTAATTGTTTTTTAGACATAGAGGAGTGAAGTTCTATAACAGACTTTTGAGGGGAGCAGTGGGGGGCAAAAAACATAGCTGGCTTCAAAACGGAACTGGATACATTTATGAAGGGGATGATATGATGGGACTGCCTAATTTGACAATTAACTGATCTTGGACTACTAATGGTAAATGGGCCAATGGAATGAGTTCTGAGTTTGTGCAGAGAATTTGCTTTAAGTGTCTAGCTGGTAAACCTTGCCCACTTCATCAGGGATTAGCCAATTGCCATATTTGGGGCTAGGAGGGGATTGTCTCCCAGGACAGATTGGCAGGGACCCTGGAGGTGCTTTGCCTTCCTCTGTAGCAAGGAGCATGAATCACTTGCTGGTGAATTCTCTGTACATTGAAATCTTTAAACCGTGTTTTGGAGACTTCAGTGACTCAGTTATAGGTTAGGTGTCTATTGCATGAATGGATAGTAAGTTTTGTGGCCTGCATTGTGCAGGAGGCCAGATTAGATGATCATACTGGTCCCTTCGGACCTTAAAATCTATGAATGTATGAAAATTCAGTTTTACAGCTGATTTCATGAAGCAAAACAGGATAAAGTAACTTGTCCAAGACTCTTCCCACTGAAATCAAAGGTAATTTGGTTACTGTCTTCTATGGGAGCAGTAGTTCAATTCTGTTGGGGCAGCATAGTTTAGATTGGGATAGGATGTGAGACCAAGTTTCCCTTCCTGCCTCTTCTACTGAAATGCTGTGTGAATTTAGGCAAGTCATGTCACCTCTCTGTTTCCCCTACCACCGTACGTAACTTGTGAATCTTAATTAGAAACTCTGTGGGGGCAGGGATTGGGTTTGTAAAGCATCTACCTCAATTCTGCCCTATTCTCTGTTGGAGCCTTTACATGCTAACTTCATCAATGACCTTTCTAGTACTCATTTGTGTAGGCTATACCAAATTTTCACTTTCATTTGTACAAGCAATGGTTACATGTAAGATGGCTTTTAGTTTAAATGATTCTACCAGTTTGAGAGAGATTTACACTTAATATGAGGAATACAAATAAAACCAATAATATCCTCAAACCAGAAGACACTTTTTAAGGGTGACCACTGTAGATGGACATAATACGTGGGTAAATATAAGAGTAGAATAGTTATTATCTCCGAAATCTTAAAAAGAAATCAAGATGAAATCCCCTTGCATGCATCATACAGTTTGAATTTGGTCATAATCGCTTACTGAAGCAAGGCAGAAAAGGATTGTTGTGACTAGACCAGCAAATTAAATCAGAGGCAGTGAGGTCTAGTGAAACTGCTTTCCTGTTTATATGCTAAACTACTGTGATATAATCATCTGTTTTTACAAGTTCTGTCTTACAGAAAAACATGGAAGCCCAGCAGGAAATCTGTTGCAAACAGATTTGTCATTTTGAGATTCAGCTACAAAATATTTTCCTATGTATTAAGCTCACAAGGAAGTGGCTTAAATGCCACATGTTCAATTGATGGTCATAGGAAAAATAAAAGATTCTGAATTCTTTTCTAACTGAGGAAAAGTTGGGGTTACAGTGCCATACACAGAGCTGGGAATCAGTCTTTCCACGCAGAGCCTTTTGACAGGGACAGACTTAAAGCATCTGTAACCCACTGATCAATATATGTTTCGTGTACCTCTCCGTGCCTGATCCACAGAAGCTATTATAGATGGTTGTTTGAGAACATAGCACTGTAGGATAAGCTGGACAGACTCGTGGTTCCCACTCTAGAGATCCCTCCTGCCAGCCCAAATGGTGGCTATTACATCTTCATGTAAACAATGTACCTACAATTTTTAGCCTGGGATTTTCAAAGGAACTTTAAAGCTTGAAAGTCAATGGGAGTTGGGCATCTTTCTTTGAAAACACCAGCTTTAAAGAATTGGCATGTTAGGGATGCCTAAGAGGAGGTGAGATTCATTCAGAATTGTATTTTTAGTAATTTGACACATTTATCTTAGGCCACTCTTCTTGTTCCCATTCTCTCCTTATTCATTACACAAACCCCACAGTCAAAGGATCAGTGGTCATGTTGCCTTATGGCTCCCATTAGGAGATGTGATAGAGCAAAGTGGACAATTTCAAATCCTTAGCAAATTAAAGCCAGACTTAAAATGACCCCAGTAATATGGAAGTAGTTCCCAAACACTCAAATGCCTCTTAACAAATGCCCCAATTTGTGGGTTAAAACTCTGGGAAATGTTTGAACAACAAGGAAGAGATATGATTGTCAACCACTCCCAAACCAAATATGTGTTTCATAGGAATGTTTTTGTAAGATTGGCTTTAAGTTGTTATTAAAACAGACATGTACCTTTTTATGATGTGCATATTTTATGTTCCTCAGATAAATGGGAAGCCTCTTCAGTATATTTTTCCTCATACAAGAATCAAACTACTGAGAGACCCAAAGGACCACACGGTATCAGGTAAAAATAGAAAAATAATAAAACTCACACAAAATTTACACTGGCTTTATTAGAATGCCTATTAAGTAGCATGCCCATGGTTTGCTATGCTAATGAACCTTGCTTAGTCATGTGTGGCCGGAAATGTACTGCTCACCTTAAATGTTTTTTGTGAGAAGAGAAAACTGTGACATGTAAAAGGGCCACAAGACTGATAAAAATAAATAAGTTATAAACAATTTAATACTGAAAACAGAAGTTGTTATGAGGTTCCCATAAAGCAATCTGGAGTGCCAAATTGCTGTGTCAGCCCAATCCCCCACTCCTGGATCCCATCTAACTCTGCTTTGCTGTGTGAACGCCCTCTCCAGGGCAGCTCATGCACAGCCACCAGCAAACAAGTTGCCCCCAACTCAGTGAGCGAGAGCTTCCAGCCAGCCGTTCTCTGGATTATACAACAGACTGACCCCTGTTGATATATCCAGTCCCAGATGCAACCACAGGAGCTGCTGTTTTACAATGCTGCCTACTGAAAACGTAAGCTCATATGTTCAACACTTTATCAAGGCAGCAGCTTTGTCACTTCAAATAGAATCTCTAACATGCCTTAAACCAAATATGCTGCTTTAGGTGAAATAAACAGGTGAATTTATTAAACTACAGAAGGATTCTAAGCAATTGTAAGTCAGAGGAAAGCAAGTCAGGTTTAGTCAAAATAAACCAAAGCCAAACGCATACTAAACTAAGAATTACATCCTTACAAAACTCAGATGATTCTCACCACAGGGTGGCTGGATTCCTGGCTCTCCTAAGTCAGCACTTCTGTTGCTTGGTGGTGG
Organism: Pelusios castaneus; assembly: GCA_007922175.1. Lineage (NCBI taxonomy): Eukaryota > Metazoa > Chordata > Testudines > Pelomedusidae > Pelusios > Pelusios castaneus. The sequence continues at coordinate 1,443,529 of ML685945.1, read as the reverse complement.
TTGTGGAGGGTGGTGGAAGAGAGAGAGAATAACAAATGTCTTCTCTCTTTTAGAAAGGTGGTTCCTCCTCTGTCATCCTCAGGGTCAGATGACAAATGGGTATGGGTTCATCAACGTCCTGAGTTAGTGAGCATTAACTTATTCTGGCTCCAGGCTGGCCCAGAAAAGGTCATTTGAGAGTCCCCTTGAGTAGGTATACCTGTTGCAAGGTATAAATCTAAAGATACCTGTTGAAAATTGCTTTAGAAGCTGGAGAGAGTATATGTTAAATATGGTTAGCTATTGGGACTATCAGATATTAGGGTTAGATATTCCCCTTAACACACACACACAAGGAGGGAAGGATAAGAGGAGAGACCAGAAAAAGCAAAGAAAAGTGAAAATTAATGGAGAAGAATGAATATTAATTGCTGTAGACTGTGTTGATGGTAACACATGCAATTGGGACCAAATGTTTTTGATTGCTCTTGTTTGGATCATGGGCTATGAGTGCTTTAGATATGAATTTAAGAACCTAGCTTTAGGCATGAAAATGTTGTCTGCGGATATTTATTGAACCTATTAACAATCTCTAGGTGGGGAAAAAGGGCTATTTTGGATTTTATCAGGTGGCAAATGGTAACGATTAGAGCCCAGGTGTACTGCCAAAATGGGAACAGTCTCCAGGACTCCCCGCTTGTCCTGAGATGGGAGAGTAATTCATGGTATTCTATTAATGTTCTACAGTGCAATTAGAACCATGATTAATTTTTTTTAATTTTAATTTTACTTTTTCATTTTTTTACTTTTTATTTTTTTAATTTTATTTTATTTTATTTTATTTATTTAATTTTATATTTTATATTTATTTATTTATTATTTTTACATAATTTCATATGCCTAGTTTGTACCAACACCAGCACTGATTTTGAAAGTCATATTAGCTAGTGCATATCACAGACATTAAATAATATATATATATATATATATATATATATATATATATATATATATATACACACACACACGCACACACATCTCTTGTTTTTATTTCATTTGCAGCAGCGGACCTGATTTAATATTTTTTCTTGTGCAATCTGCCTGCACTTTATCCTGACCTGCTATCTACAGATATTCAACACATCGTCATCATGTTGTTTTACATTAGTTTTGATATCAAAAGCAGAAAGCTAGTTAGATTCTTTCCAAGAAAAAATGAGTCTGAACATTTTGCAACAGAAATTGTAATTTCTTCTATGGGTGATTACTTTGTTTAATTCAGAAATATGCCCTTTGTCATGGTGTAAAGTTCCTTCAGCAAGTAAAGGGTTATTGGTATTCTGCCTAACCTGTTGAGCACCCACCTTGTTAAAATTATGCCCATCCCAAGCTCAGCACCCAAGATCACTAACTGCATTTGAAGTCTTGTCCTAAGGATCAAACACCCTGAAGTAAGGTGAAAATTGATACCATATAGCTACATACTACTGACACAGTGTAGACTTCTGTTGTCCACATACATACCCCTTTCTTCCAATGTTTTGCCTACACCCACTGTGTGTTCACTGAAAATCTAGTTGCATAGTAATTTATTTTTGCCTGCTTTTACACACCTAATTAGACAGACAAATGACTTGATTTTTGGAAAATTTAGTCCAGAGAAAATATTTCCTTGGTGTAACAATTTGCACAAAGCTGCTGCATCAAGAGTCTCCCGTTCAAGAATTAGTAAACAAGCCATTGCTAAAATATAGGCCTTTGCTTTCTCCCACCCATCAAGTAATGTTTACACCAGATACAGGAGTATGACTGCAATCGCTGTAATGTTGTGCGCTGCTTTTAAGAAAAACAAATCCCTTCAAACTTTATCCTCAGTCATGTCTAGATGTAGGAAAACTCTCTCTTTCCCTAATAAATACAGAGAGAGAGAGAGAGAGAGAGAGAGAGAGAGAGAGAGAGAGAGAGAGAGAGAGAAACTGTACTTTAAACTCATAAGTACTTCTTTGCTGTAATGCAGCCAGCTTTAATTCATGTAATGGGTTATTGATATTTATTTGGAAGAGCAAGTATCATCACCATTTAGTCATTAAAATATTTCCAGTAACTCTGGGTTTTTTTATTTTCTAATGGATAGACTGGAGCTGTGTGTGTCTCTGCTAAGAACAAAAGAGATAATATGATTTCATGAATCTCCCTCTATACAGTGCAATGTTGATTGGCAAAGATTTCATTTTTATTTTTGATCGTCAAAAGGAGACCTGTAAAATGATATTGAGAGCTTTTTTCCATCCCTTAAAATGAGACTTCTAGAGTCAAACAAAGTTGATGTTAGCTGGCTGAAAAGAGAGGAAATCCATCTCTAAACCTATACATTTTCTATTGCACAGAATTTTTTTAAAGGAAAAAATAAAAGTAATTTATTGGTTGATTTTGGCAGCAGTACACCCGCCTCAGCTTTTGTTGATCAGTACCTGGTGTGGGCTGCAAGTATTGGTGGTACAGAGCAAGAATAAGCCATTGCAAGATGCTTCACTAATAACCACAAACAGTGAACTATTGCTGCATGTACCACTGCTTTGGATCATTACTGTAGAATATAGTACATTTAATAAAGTATGTATACAGCGATAACCATGTATGATGGTCATACATCAGTTTCTTTTCTAGGTTTGATGTAATCACACAGAAATGATTTGAAGCACCAGAACAAAATCTCCCCTATTGGGGTCTGGTTTGACACAGTTATATTAACACAGACATAATAAGCATGCAGGAAACCACTACCACGTACAACTTCCCCTCAGGCTTCATTCATCCATCTGTTCCAGATTCTGTAAAGCAGCTCCTTAGGCCTCCACAATCTCTCACTAGGACTGATGCAACCTTCGCCCCTTGAATCATCATCCACAAACCTTCTCCGGAGATTACAGAGGTTCACATCTTGGTATAGGTGATCCTAGGTAGTCTTTACTTTTGCCCCCTAACTTGGAGAGACAACATCCTCTCCTCTTTGCCTTCAGGTCTCAGTAGAGAGGATCATTGCTTTCTCTCCTCACAGTGGGGGACTGGACCGGCTTTTTATATCCTGTTCCTTCCTCCATAGCTGGCCTTCCTCTAATCTATATGTATATGTCCTGGGAAGACGAGAGTTACAAGTAAAAGCGGGGCCTGGACCCTTCTTAAAAGTCCAGCCACTCTGTGGCATTTTATATAGGTTCTGAAAATGCCATGAACTCAATGGGAAAATGAGAGAGAACTTGAATAACTCAGAACATAGAGCGAAAATGATAACAAAGTACCTTACTCCTTGCGTAGTGTCTTTTTACTGTGTCTGAGAGTGGCAGAACCTGGACCTTGATGAGTATAAATTCATAAATTGTAAGCCACAAGGGAACATAGGAACACAAGAATGGCCATACTTAGTCAGGCCAATAGTCTATCTAGCCCAGTATCCTGTCTTCAATGCCAGGTGCTTCAGAGGGAATGAACAGAACAGGTAATCATCAAGTGATCCATCCCATTGGCCATTCTCAGCCTTTGGCAAACAGCAATATCTACCTATCCTGGCTAAGACCTACTGATGGACCTGTCTTCCAGGAACATATATAGTTCTTTTCTAAACCCCATTATAGTCTTGGCCTTCATAACCTCTCTGGCAAGGAGTTCCACAGATTGACTGCACATTGTGTGAAGAAATACTTCCTTTTGTTCATTTTAAATCCGTGTCAATTAATTTCATTTGGTAACCACTAGCTTTTGTGTTATGAGAAGGAGTAAATAATACTTCCTTACCTTCTCCACTCCAGTCATGATTTTATAGCTCTATATCATATCCTTCATTAGTCGTCTCTTTTCCAATCTGAACCCCTAATAATTTTTGTTACCTTTTTCTGCGCATTTTCCATTTCCAATATACCTTTCTTGAGATAGGGCAACTAGATCTCTACTCAGTATTCAAGTTGTGAGCATAACATGGATTTATAAAAAGACAAAATGATACTATTACTTTTACTCTTATTAATGATTCCAAACATTCTGTTAACTTTTTTGACTATTACTGCATAATGACTCCAAGACCTTTTATCTTCAGTGGTGACAGCTAATTTAGACCTCATCTTTTTATATGTATTTCTGGGATTATGTTTTCCAATGTGCATTACTTGACATTTATCAACACTGAATTTCCCCTACCATTTTGTTGTCCAGTCACCCAGCTTTGTGAGATTCCTTTGTAACTCTTTGCAGTCTGTTTTGGAATTAACTATTTTGAGAAGTTTTGTATCATCTGCAAATTTTGCCACTTCATTCTTTACCCTTTTTTTCCAGATCATTTATGGATATGTTCAACAGTACTGGTCTCAGTACAGATAACTGGGGGACAGCACTATTTTTCTCTCAATTCTGAAAACTGATCATTTCTTCCTACTCTTTGTTTCCAATCTTTTAACCAGTTACTGATCCAAGAGAGGACCTTCTGTCTTAATCCATGACTGCTTATTTTGCGAAAGAGCCTTTGCTGAGGGACCTTGTCTAAGGCTTTCTGAAAATTTAAGTACACTATATCCATTGGATCCCTATTGTCTACATGCTTCTTGACCCTCTCAAAGAATTCTAGTAGATGGGTGAGGCATGCTTTCCCTTTAAAAAGCCATGTTGACTCTTCCCCAAGAAATCATGTTCATTTATGTGTCTGATACTTCTGTTCTTTATCATATTTCAACCAATTTTCCTGGTATGGAAGTAAGATTTACTGGCCTATAATTCCTGAGATCACTGCTGGACCCTTTAAAAAATATTGGCATCACTTGAATGATCATTATAACCATCTGATCTAAGCTATGTAACACAGCTTATACAATGTCATTGAATGATTCCTGCATTTAGCCTGATAAATTGTGGTTGAACTAAAATGTATGTTTTAGTAAGTAAATACAGACTCCAAATGCTGGAGAATAGGAAAATATTATCTGCAGCATGAAAATATCACCAATTGCACTGTTTTGCAGTTGTTTTCATGTTCTTGTTTTGGACTGTCACTGCTGCTGCAGTCTAATATATCAAAGCCTATTTCAAGAAGGAGGTACACACTGGAAGCAAAAATGCTTGAAATTTTCTACATACCTCCAACCATAGGCAATATTCCAGAAGGAGAGAGCCAGATTATGGTCTCATTTACACTGCTGTATACCTAGTCACTGAAAATGGAATTACTCCAGGAGTCACTCCAGAAATGCAGTATAACTGAGAACAGAATTTGGCACAAAAATACTTTTGATGATCTGAGCTGTAGTTTGTATCACCAATGGGGCAAATAAGGAAAAAAGAGAGTGGCAATTTATTTTCACAGTAGGGTTATAATGCTCATCAGGTCATCAGTGACATCATTTTATTGGTATCACCCATAAATTGGGGGCATCTATTCACTTTACAAAATCAATTATGCAGTTTGCCTTAGTTTGGTGTGATTGAAAATATATGTGATCAAGGCTAGTATAACATTTTGCAAGTCAGAACAGAGATGTAGTGGCACAGCATATAACCTTCCATAACAGTATTCTTTAAAGAGTCTGTTCTCAACTGCAAACACACATTTGCAAAGAAACATAGATCCTTAACTACAAGCGACTCAATCTATATTTTCTGTGTTTTTTCCATAGCACTGAATTCATATTAAAATAAAAATCCTTTCATTTTTTAGACTTTTATAATCTTTTTTTAGGTTTTTGTAAGTGTCTGTGTTTTCAGAAATAAGTAGCTGCTTATAAGCAAAAGCCATAGCTGTCTGTGTATTGAACCATGCAACAAATTCATTTACATATGATACATTTCTTTAGCATTGAGCATCAGTTTCTGACTTTCTGTGAATGTTTTGCTTAGGGTGATAAATCTTAGAGCTTGAATTAAGATTAGATAGAAGGAGAGTTTCACAGCCTTGGGAGATCTGTAAAAACAGTTACAATAATTAACAGTTCTTCCAGCTTTGAGGCATCTTAAAAGGATTGCATCTAAATGTATAAAATTCCCTTTGAAGAGATGTTTTCCCAAAGACAGATGATAGTTGAAAATCCATAGCCAAAGTTAAATAAGGTGCCCTCTCTCATTTAAAGACCAGGGATTCAATTTCTGATGCTAACTGGACCTCTGTGTTAGAAAAAAAATCTTGGAGTTCATAAATCAGAAAACCAAAAACCAAAAAATGAATGTCCAGTTGTATGAAATAGTTTGAAAGATGGAAATTAAGACTCAAAGATTTAAAGGAAGAAAAAAAAGACAGAAAAAAAAAGAGATTAGAGAAATTATATGATGGATGTTATTTTTAAGATACTTATATTCAGAGTGATAAACTGGACAATGTCGTTACAGACAGACGTAATGAGTTAGTATCTTCCATAGGCACAGTGTACAAAACAGGTTTGTTTATAATTCCAGTTTTCACAAAAGCCAAAGAGTGAAGATTTAACTCCTCTTATGAAGATTTAAACCCAACAAATCAGAATTTCTAAGTTAGGCCCATTAATTTAAATCAGGTGATGTTTTCTCTAACATTTCTTTTAGAAATCTTTTCATAGTATAATTACAAAAATAAAATTCACTTTTCTCAAACAAAACAGTACATTCAGTTAGATGGTTACTTTTGGAGAGGAGCCATAAACATATGTCAAATTAATTTAGATTAATCTTTGATTGAAACAGTAATTTAATTGTAAATTCATATGGTTGGCCCTCAGGGATTTTTTTAAACTTATTTTATAATATGACTCATAGTTCTGACTCTACGGAATTAGAATATAAAATCAAAATTCGAATCCAGACTCACTGTAAATGAAACATCATGCATTTAGGTGGTGAATTTCAAAGGTGACTAGGGGATTTTGCCACACTGCTCCCACTGAACTCAATTATTATATATAACTATTGAATATAATACTAGTTAATAATAAATCTTTTGACTGTGCAATCTTGGGCTATGTCTACACTAGAAAAAGTTAGGTCGACTGTTAAGTCAACTTAATAAGGTTGACTTTAAGTCAACTTAAAGCCGACCTTATTAAGTCCACTTTGTTAAGTTGACCTAACCTCCCTTAAGTCGACTTAATAAAGTTGACTTGAGGGTTATTCCCTGCCCACACCGTCCTTAAGTCGACTTAAGGAGTAGACTTAAGGCTTAAGTCAATATATTGGGTGGTTCTTATTAGGTCGACTTAAGCTTTCATTAAGTTGACTTAAGGAATTTCTTAAGTCGACTTAATGAAAGTCTGGTGTAGACAGGGAGTAATTTAGGCTTACTTAAGGGTCCTTAAGTCGACCTAAATTGCCTGTATAGACATAGCCTTGGAGTATGCTTTGGTAGCAGCCATGATCAAGATGACTCTTTCTAGCTATATCTAGCTTTAAGGTTACAACAGTTCCTCTTGGTAGTGGACTTTGCCAAAGGTTTGGATCCTGATAACACCTTTACACTCTACCACTGCATTTAACTCTATGTTGGATTTATAGAATGAGGTTTTCAAAAGTGCTTATCAAGGAGTATTTTAACATTGCTTTTAGTGGAAACAATGTTAGGCTGGTGGTGGGCATTCTTGAAAATCCCAGTGTAAGTTTGTTCAGAAAATGCATCTGGCATTGTAGGTAGTAGCTTATTTAAAGTGGAGAGCTGGTCAAAAAATTTCCAGCTACCTAGGCAGCCAAGAATTTTTGTCCTTCCACCAGAAAAATTCACATTTCCAATTTTTGTTCCAATTCGAAATGAAAATATTTTCAGAAATCCAAAATTTTCCACAGGAAGGAAATTCCAGTTTCCTCATGACTCTGGTTAAGTGGGGTGTCCTACCACTTGAACATTATGGAAATATGTGGGGATCTTCACTGGCTGCATGTTTCTTGGTGAAATATAATGTTTTGATATTGATGCATAAAGGTCTAAGGTCCTGATCCACTGCTGATACAGGTCAGTGGAATGACCCCTAGTGTTACAGTGGTACCTAGATAAGTCTTGCTGAGATTGCTTAACCAGGACAAACTGCAAAAAAGGGGTATAGATGATCCCCAAAACTGGTGGTTTATTCTAATGACTAGATTCACCACCCTAGCAACAAAGCAAATTCTACAATACCTTACTGATTACCAAGAAGCCACAATTAACATAAGGCAATTATCCATTCAGCCTATCAAAGCATTCCTTTATGGCACAGAAAAATTAAGCTGAAATTAATCTGAAGACCATGTAAAATATATTTTATATATTTAATCTTAAAGTTAACTGAACTATCCATAAGCATAATATAATGTAATTAAGGCATGAAAGGGAATTGCCATTCACAACCTAATCTGGCTACATTGTTAATATCTAACAAGATATAGGTAAACTCAGACAAATATAATTAATATTTACCACTCCAGCAAAACCGAACTCTCATCCATCAAACATGGCTTTGATAACTATCTACAAGGATTGGTCCTGTTTACCATTTCAGTACTTCCCTAATATGTTCCTAAAGGTTGCTCGTTAGGCCATTTTGCCTGCTGGTTGTTTAACCGTGGCTGGTTCATTGTCATACCTAGTAAATACAGTGGGCAATAAATAAGTTTTAAATGGCTTGGACCCTGTTAATTTGAAAGAGTAGCCCTTTCCCTCTACCATGCTACCACAGCTGTGATTTGAAAGGGAGCTGCTGGCATGATGTTCTCTGGAAGGGCCGTCAGCTTTGGACGTTACTCCCCAGCACATCTCTGTTGATGCTTCAGGGCACAGTGCAAAGCCATATGTTTGCCTCGGTGGACCTCATTTGATTAAGCTACAGTTGGTTCACGTAACCTGTATGATGTGAAGTGTTCATCTTTTTCAGGATTGAATTTTTAATTTTTGTAACAATCACAAAGGAGCACAAGATAGATGTTTCATTTTATAAACTTTAACTATAATATAAACTTTATATTAAGAAAGAAAATAATAATCACAGAATTGTAGGAAGGGACATCTAGCCACCTTCTAGTCCAGTCCCTTTACTCAAGGCAGGAATGAGTATTATTATTATTTTTCTAGACCATTCAAGACAGGTGTTTGTCTAACATGCACTTTAAAATCTTCAATGACAGAGATTCTACAACCTCACAAGGCAAATTATTCCGGTGTTTAACTACCCTGACAGTTAGGAAAATTTTCCTAATGTCCAACCGAAACTGACCTTGGTGCAATTTAATCCGGTTGCTCTTCTTCTAGCCTCATAGGTTAAAGAGAACAAATTTTATCCCTCCTCCATGTAACAGCCATTCATGTATCTGAAAACTGTTATCATGCCCCTCCCCCCCATCAGTCTTTCCTTCTTTAGATTAAATAAACACAATTCTTTCAATCTTCCCTCATAAGTTATGTTTTCTAAACCTTTGATCATTTTTGTTGCTCTCCTCTGGACTGTCTCCAATTTTTCCACATCTTTCCTGAAGTGTAAAACCTAGAACTGGATACAGTATTCCAGTTGAGACCTAATCAGTGTGGAGTGAAGTGGAAGAATTACTTCTTGTATCATTCTTACAACATTCTGCTAATACAGCCTAGAATAATGTTTGCTTTTTTTACAATAGTGTGACACAGTTAACTCACATTTAGCTTGTGATCCACTATGACCTACGGATCATTTCTGCAATACTCTTTCCTAGACAATCATTTCCCATCTGATATGTGTGCAACTGATAGTTCCTTTCTAAGTGGAATACTTTGCATTTGGTCATATTCAGTTTCATCCTGTTTGTTTCAGATAATTTTTCCCGTCTATCCAGATCATTTTGAATGTTAATCCTATCCTCCAAATCACTTTCAAACCTTCCCAGCTTGGTATCATCCACATACTTCACAAGACCCTTAAGTCGACTTAAAGTTGACCTTATTAAGTCGACCTAGAGAGTCAACACTAGACTCTCTAAGTCAACTGGTTAAGTCCAGGGGGAGCTGAGGCGTAAGAAGTCGACTTAAGCGCTAGTTTGAATTAAAAAGAGGTGTTATTAATTTGAACTAACTTTTCCTTAATTCAATTTAAGGAGCAGCTTAAGTCGAATTAAGGAAAGCCCAGTGTAGACGCAGAGTAAATTAAGTCAATTTACGTCTCCTTAAGTCGACTTAATTTCTAAGTGTAGATGCACCCTATACCATTATCTAAATCGTTGATGAAAATATTGAAAAGAACTGGACCCAGAACTGGGGACTTTACTAGATACACCCTTCCAGCTTAATTTTGAATTACTGATAACTACTCTCTAGGAATAAATTTCCAACCAGTTATTCACCAACCTTATAGATGCTCCATCTAGGTTATATTTCCCTAGTTTGTTTATCAGAAGGACATGTGAGACAGTATTAAAAGCCTTACAAAATCACATCTATTCTATTTTATAGAATTCTTTTTTGAATTTCAGATCATTGAACATCTCTTGGTTAAGACAGGGAGTTCTCTTCCTATACTTCATATAAAATAGAAGCTAATCCTAATTCCCCCATTCCTGTTGAAATAATAAAACTAATAACAAATAAGAGTGAAATAATCAAGTTGTTTATTTACATTACACTGAATAATGAATCCCCTTAATGTAGAATCTTAAAATAATCCAAAATTTGGTAATAGCACAATCAGACAGCCACATCCAACCATTGTTTATGGATAGCATGAGTCAACTCTCTATATGCCAAACCATCACCTTAAGAGCATTAGCAGGCCTACAGCAATATGACTGGATGTTCAGAGATAATCCATGTGAAATGTATAATTAAAGAATATCTGCTCCCATAAGTGTTATGTTTGTGGTAGGAAGCTGATTAAAGTCCTCCGTCCCTGTAATTAGACTGAATTTCTAGGTGATTTTCCTTCCAATTGATATTTATGGATCCCATTTATTTATTTTAGAGGATCCCCTCCAAGTTTTCAGTAAATTTATTTGAGTGATAAACCAGTTAATAAAGGCAAATACATGATGTGAACTCAAATTGGCCACAATTTTTATTAAAGATACAAATTTTTGATCCAGCCACAATCTGAGCTCCCTTACTCGCACTGAAGATAATTCAGAAGCTGAGCGTGATCAAAACTTCACAGGAATGTTCAACAGCTGGTATAGCTGAGCCACATTTGCAACTAAACATGCGAAGAGCAACCCAACCCAAATCCAGACTAATGTTAATTTGTAGCCCACCTCATTCCAGAACCCACATGTACAAATCCTCTGTTGTTAGAAACTGCTTTTGAGGTCCCAATGCTCAGTTATGTGTTTTAAGCATTCATATAGGGTCATGCTTTCCCATAACTAATGTGAATGAAAGGGTTTTGTGCTTCTGATGCCAGAGGGTCTAATTCCCACTTCATGCACACGTACGATATATGCACACTGACTGTGTGGAATACCTGAATTGCTTTGATGAATCATGGTTTATTGGCAAGGACAAACTATCTGGGTGCTACCAGCTGAAAGCTGAGACACCCAAGGTGCCTGACTACTCCAGGGTTGTATAGGAGCTCAGAGGAAAGCATAGACCCAACCAATATATAGCCAAATTGAGATGGAAAAAACCTTGTAGGAATATCTTTCCTGGCCCTAATGGCAGTCAGATAAGGAGACCAACCCAGAATAAGCAATGAATATAGCAAAAAGTGAAAAAGCATCTTCATGCTTCATGTTATGACAAAGCTGATGCATGAATACATTTTGAAGGTAGTTGGTTATAGTATACACCATATGTGTCAGGGTGGGGTTTTGGGGGAGACATGGGTGCTTCAGGACAGCCCCATTGCCAAGAGGGTTAAAGCCAGTAGATCCAGCTGTCTCACAGGCTATTTAGCAGTCTTTATGACAAAACCTGAATGCTCAGAGCGCGAGTATCAGTCCCAGGAAACATATGCATATGAAAGGACATGGTTTGGCAATGATTTTGAATACTGGGTTTTAACATAACTTTTAGTTCTAATCATCCAGCAGGGGTTAAGTTATTAATTCATAAATTGAACGATAATGACTTTAGCAGTTATAACAACGATGGCAAAATTAGTCTTTATGCACCTAGATAAAAGTCTGAATCATCTCATTTGTGATTTTTTTTTTCTTCAAAGGCAAATATGTTGATCGTACAGGAAATATTATAAAGCATGTAGGAAGAATTGGGTTTTCATGATTTCATTTTATTATTTTTCTTTAAAAAATTACTGTTAAGAATATTAGCAATATTATCATTTCTGACAATGGTAATTTGATAATTTGTTCCTTACTTATTGAAAATAATTAAATTCTATTCCTGTATGTTCCACTTTATAGCTGGGCAAGTGTTTTAAGATGGATGAACCTTTTCATCTAACTTACTTGACAATACCTATTTTCACCTGAAATAATTACCAATGATTGAAATATTTGATTATTCAGAAAATGCAGATTTATCAAAACTGAAACAGTTTGCAGGAAAAGGCCAGAATGTTGTAAGTTTAAAAAAAAAAATGAAAAAAGAAAAAAAAAGTAGTAGTCAAAATATTGGGTCTTGATATTTTTTAAACAAGTTTCATTTTCAAGTTTGAAATGCCTTTTTGTTTCAAAATTCATATGAAGTTATTTTTTTAAAAATATTGAACTAATCAACATGGTTTGATTGATTCAAATCCTTTTTTTCTTTTGAACAATTAATTAGCTGAAATTTTTGAGATCTTGACTTTCTGTCTTGATTTGGGACAAGAGAAATATTTAAATCTTAAAAACTATCACTTGAGAGGAAAACCGCTTCTCATTCAAGTCTACTTACCACCACTACCAAAGTCATCACCATATGAATGTAGATTTCTTATATTTTGATAATATCTTTTGATGTAAAATATGTTCAATAAAAGGAAATGTGTAAGAAAAGTAAGATTACCTTCCAAACTTACTGTGTATGTATATCTATATCAATATTGATACCAATATTGATATAGATATAGGTATATATTTGGAGTTCAGAGCTCTCTCTCTTTCTTCCCCTCTCTCTCTCTCCATGTTCATCTAATGTATTCATATTCTTTAGATATGTAATATAACCAGTGCTTAATTTGTGCCAGGGCTTCCCAGGGCTGAGTCCCAGCACCTCTAGCCTTGGCAGTTCATGGCCCCAGAATCTCTGAGCTTGCCATATCAGTTATGAAAGAAAAAAAAATCTTGAGCCCCAGCACCTCTTTCATTACAGATGAAACACTGAATACAACTAAATGCAGACAAATTACAGTGTTGTACATTGCTGTATCAAAGTAAGATTGTTGTCTATATACCAGCCACCCCAACTGACAATTTTGCAGTATGATATGGCTAATTACAAAGATATGAGGTAGGTTTTAGGTTGTATTTTTAGTGTTTGGGAGAGGTCAGGTATATGGCTTCAGTGATACAGTAGTTACCTCTGGGGAACATTTTTCCATAATGCTGTAACATTTTTTCTTGAGATAAAACATGACGGAGCCATACAGTTGTGGGGCAGGTATCCAATGTTGTTCTATATATTTCTCCATAATTCTGGGGGTTTGGAAGCCTCCCCTTTTGCAACTCAGGAAGTCCCTGTTCTCTTTCTCCTATAGGAATTTTCCTTTGGCAACAGCAGTATGGTTTGGATTGTGAAAATAATCCCCATGCTCAAGTTCAGAAGCTGCCTTAGCTCTTTGTTTTTCTTTATGTAGCCTGTGGTGTGTCTTCTATCCTCACTTCTCTTCAAACAAATATCCAATATTTCCTTCTCTGTCCATACCCAGATTCTTTTCTTTTGATTACAGGTAACGGACTGGGAATCCGAGTTGTAGGTGGGAAAGAAATTCCAGGGAACAATGGAGAAATTGGAGCCTATATTGCCAAGATCCTCCCAGGGGGCAATGCAGAGCAGACAGGGAAGCTGATGGAAGGTAAGATAAAGGCCTAATAAAAAACTGGAAACCAAGGAAATTGCTGTTGTATGGTTTGTGGGCTACATTCGTTTTTCCTCTAGGGCACATCTCAGTGCAAGGGTAGGGCATCAGGGAGTCCATTGCAACTCCCCGGTTCTAGCCCTAGACTCATCTCCAATGAGACGTAAAGAAGCATTTGAACTGTCCAAAGATCAGCTCCTGGTGAAAAGTCCTTTAATGGTTCCTACACCAATGGAGAATTGATATGGCAGAATAGAGCTGTGACACGACTCTGTCTGCCCCAGTACATCTGGTACACTGGGGGTAAAGGAAGAGGCGAAGAGTCCAGCAGGGAAATTCTTTGGTGACTATTTGAAATTAAAATAAATATATATATATATATATATATATATATATATAT
>ML685945.1:1365094-1429158 GCA_007922175.1 Pelusios castaneus | reverse complement strand
TGTATTTGTTTGCAAAAGGTTGAGTGGCCACTGTACATGCTACACTGACCAGCTGATCCTTTTGTTGCATGAATAACAAATACATTTGCAGGAGTCAGGATTGAATCACAACCATTTTGCAAACATGATAAACCAGACCGAGAATGTATTTACAAAGAACAATCTCAGTAGACTCTAGGATTAACTAAGAAGAGAATTTAAACTGAATTCATTGGTGTGGCTGTTGGTTTTTACATGTTTGTTAATTTCTTTGTCCATAATATCTTGTAGTTTATAAATAAGGAAGAGGTTTTATTTTCTAAGTAAATTTAAAGGTTAATGGCGGGAATTGCTCACTGACAAAAACAGTTCATGCTGTTTTTGTAACACCAACAAACCCCAGTTGCTGGGATTGAATGTCTTACTGCAAGAGCTAAAGAGCCATGTGCCCTCTTAGCTAAGTCTATAGGACACTCAAATCTCTATGACTATGTCTACACTTGCTAAAATTAGTTCGAATTAGTTAGTTCAAACTAACTAATTCAAACTAATTTTAGTTAGTTCGAATTAGCTGAATTCGAACTAGCATGGCTACACTGGAATGTTAGTTCAAACTAAGCAAGCACTTGCTGAGTTCGAATTAGCGATCCCCATTCATTTCAGTGGCCGGTTAGTTCGAACTAAGAAATTAGTTCGAATTAACATGGCCACATTGGTTAATTCGAACTCATTAGTTCAAATTAACCCTTTAGTTCGAATACCCTATTCGAGCTTATTAGTTCGAATTAAGGAAGCCCTTAATTCGAACTAACTAAAGCCTAGTGTAGCCATGGCTTCAGTTAGTTCAAATTAAGCCTCCTTAATTCGAACTAATTTACCAGTGTAGACATAGCCTAAGTGATCTAGATACCGCTAGAGGGGAACAGACCACAAATCAAGCATGCCTGGATTACATTTTCACTAAGGTCCAGATTCTACCATTAATATATTGAGTAGTAACTGATTCTCCATGGAGCACCATTGCATTCAATGGCTAAGTCATGGAATAATGTGCTACTGAGGGCATGCCTACAGTTCAGACTCTTGTTTGAAGAGGATTACATTAATACAAATTAGGAACCTTTTAGTTCATGTCCACAGCATCTGCACAGGGGAGTTACAATTCAGCTCTTAGTGCTCTACTATTCATACCCTTGTAGTCCAAATTTTATGGCAGGGTAGACAAGTCCTGATTGTCAATAATTGTTAAAAAATCTGGCTCTAACTCTGCTCATGTATCCCTACAAGTATTTTCTCCTAGCACCCATAGAACTGGTCTTTCATAGATATGATTGTAGTGTGCATTTCCTTAACTAAAGGGCTTATACAGAAAGCCAGAGACTGAGTAGGAAGCAACAATGTAATATTGCCCACAATATGGAGTGTTTTGGGAATTAGGAAAGGCACTTCGGGTATGTCTACACTAGCAATTTAGGTCGACTTAAGGACCCTTAAGTTGACCTAAATTGCTCCATGTCTAAGCTGACTTTCATTAAGTTGACTTAAGAAATTCCTTTAGTTGACTTAATGAAAGCTTAAATCAACTTAATAACAACCACCCATTAGGTCAACTTAAGCCTTAAGTCGACTCCTTAAGTCGACTTAAGGACGGTGTGGACGGGGAATAACCCTTAAGTCGACTTTATTAAGTCAACTTAAGGCCAGTTAACTTAACTTTAAGTCGACTTAAGTCGATTTAAAAAAGTGGACTAATAAGGTCGACTTTAAGTTGACTTAAAGTTGACTTTATTAAGTCGACTTAACAAAGTTGACTTAACTTTTCTAGTGTAGACATACCCTAAGTGGCTGAAAAATGACTGTGCTGAGCCCAGAAAACTTGCCTTTCGTGCTCTTCTGCTGTGAACAGCTTTTGGAATGGAGTTCTAAATTAATTCCTGACACAACATTCACTGGTATTTTCAGCTGTGCTAGGGAAAAGTTTATATTTACTGTGGCCAGTAGACAGCATTAAACCAAAAGACCAGTCAACTGGATTCTCCTGTTATTACCGTTGTATCACGGTCAGATGAACAGGCCAATGAAATATTTATCTCCTCTTTTACTTTTCTCTCTGCATCATCTGAATAGACATATTTTAATTGCACCTTGATAGTTTTTGTTGTGGACTCCATTATACCAGCATAACTAAAGTAACCACTTAGACTCAATAGAGCTACACTGGAGTTGTGTCACTGTGACTGAGAATAGGATGCGGCCTTTGGAATAGCGTGGAAATATAATAGTTCCATTTTTCTGTAACCTATTCCATATCAGCATCAAAATTGGCATTCTAATGTAGTATGCCACCCACGTGTGTACTTCCCATTAATCATAACTTGCTGAAAATATATCCCCCCTCAATCTTACCATTACTGCCAGGAGATTTTTTATGTTGTTTTAAAAGGTTATTGCTCCTCTGCAAATACTTAGCTTTACTAATACTGTGTTTCATGATCAAGTGGACATGTGGCTAATGATGATTTTGTTTTCTGGACTTCTAAGTGTGCCAAAATGTATTTGATTTGTAGTAAGGTCCGTGGATCACCATCTGCTTTCTAGTAGAACAGTGTGGATCTAGAGTTACTGATAACAAAGTTACTGATACTGGTGCCTGAGAGTAGAACTTAGCTTTATATGTCTTTTTCAGACTCTCTGTCACATCCCATATGGGAAGGCAGGTTTATGTCTTACACACATGGTTATCTGGAATTGTTAATGCTCTTTCATCAGCAATCTATTTGTGTAGCAATCATGATTCACTTTGGTGCGGTAATGATTCGTGGCTGCCTATTATTGTACATAGCTCATAAAATAAGCATATACAAATGTCATCGGGAACAGAAATCATGACTCACCAGCCTTTCCAAGAATGTGGCCTCCACTCATTACAAAAGAGCAATATTTCCATTAGCTCTTGTAGTGCAGGAAACTGAAAGCACTGGAACAAGTCTGAAGTTCCCTCCAGTGGAAGCACGTGATGAATATATGCACAAGTCAATATATTACAATGCATGTTGCTTCTTCTCTTTGGATCAGTTAAAGTTGTTAGGTGTATATCTGCAGTAGTGATTAGGAAACAGAAGTCTTTCTGGGTTCCCTTATCTTGATTGCTACAGGAGTTCAAAAATAGCTTTGATTCATTCATTGGTTTTACAGAAAATGGGAGTAAAAAACTATTTCCACTGAGCATCAAATGCATGTACTGTCACAATTTGATAGATGTGCGTCTGAACTCACTTTCATGTTGATTGAGATATATCAGTAATCTTACCCATGTTATATTGTAGGGGGATATATTATATTTATTGAATAAAAAGTGATCAGTCAGTAGATTTACAGAAGGGATTATTGTGTATACAGGCATATCTATTGCACACAAAAAGATTATTAAAATTGCAAAGTTGAGCATTAGAAAGGTAGGGAATGCCAGAACAAAGATTGCCTCTACAAGTCTTATGGATATGTCTTTAATTACATGACCCTGTACTGTTTTTCCATAGGCCCCTCTTTCTTTCATTGCACATAGTGGGCATCCCTTGGTTAATGAGCACCTATTCAATATTTTGTGTTATCTTCATTGTTCAGTTTGTGACCTTCGGCTTTTTGTACCCTTTGGGTTTTTTTTTCTGTGGCGCTTATCCACCTGTTGTCTGAGTGCTTCACAAACAGTAATTAATTTATGTTCACAGCTCCTCTATTTATGGAGGTGGTGTTATCCCCATTTTACAGATGGGAAACTGAGGCACACAGATTTATATCAACAGTGTTTCTTAATTTTGGAAGTTCAATCTGAGAAAACGAGGATTTTTTCAGAGTCCTTATCATTTTATTGCACTTCATATTTTCAAAGAAGGGTTCCCATTGACTTCAGTGGCAGCTGTCAGTGCTCAGCACTTCTGCAAATCACATCCCATGGCCTTAGATCAGGCCCTCAGAAAATGAAGAAAACACAATTAGTTACCACCTCTGAGAAGTTATGTTTAAGCGTCCTTCCTAGCATCATACATCACACTCTGTGGAAGAGCCAGGGATAGAATCCAGTTCTCCAGGGCAGCATTCAAAGGCCTTAACCATGAGACTGTCCTTCTTGATCCTGCAATCCCTTCTTATTTACTGCACAACCTTTCCACTTTGGCATCAGATGAGGTTGAGGTCCTGTGGACAACCACCTTCACTTCACAGCCCTGATTCTTCCCCAGAGGAAATCCATTCTGTGCACTGAATGAAACAGGGATCCTGAGGGAAAAAATAGCATATGGTCATGTAATAAAAAAACCGTATCAAAATGCATAGCAAGAGGTTGCATAAATCATTTTAATTCTGGCAGTTCTTAACTATTCAGTAATGTTCTTCTGATGCAGTTTTACTGTGTGTAATTTGCTAGAGTTTTAAAAATGCTAACTAAGAAAGAACAGGTCATCATGCGCTAAGTGGACCAGCACTAGAGAGGGCCAATGGTTTTCACGGATAGTTGCTGAGAGTAGAGGAATGATGAGATTTAAGAATCCTCGGTTCCATTCCAAGTTTGGAGGAGCCGTTGTTTTCCAGTGGGCCACAGTGGCATACCCAGAAATTGAACTTTGACCCCTTTTGGAAGGGCACTTCTTTACCTCCCTCCTTCACCCCAGGAGGACCTCATCCCTCTCCCACCACCCCAGCAGGAGCTCATTCTCCCCTACCCCTAAACCACCATGACTCTGGGGCCAAAGAAGTTCTGGGCCCCCAATAATTACTGAGGAGGGGCATGCCCCTTCTGGCCCCTTCCTTGGGCACACCCTTTAATGTGCACAAACTTGTCCCATTCTGCTCCATCCCCTTTGAACTGTCTCAGATTGGTCTCTTCTCAACCATTAGCTTCTTCTCTATGTCCCATTCTCCCCACTTAGTCATTCCCAGTTTTCTTCCCCAAGCTTCTCATCATATACCCATTCTCTTGTATAGCAAGTCCTAGTCTCTGTCTCTAGACTCTCCATCCCAGTCTTCCTCCTCCCCCTCGTAAATCCCAGTCTCCTTGCCCAGTAAGTTCTAATCTCCCTCTTCTATATAATAACAGGCGGGGGGAGAGGGAGGCGGGGGGGGGGGGAGAGCATGATTAACAATGTGAGGAGCAATATATCCAAAACTTCCATTGTACATTGAAAATGTAAATGTGCCTCACTGTTCCTAAGTATAAGATGGAGGGATACCAACCATCTTACTAGTGATAAACATTTGCTGCCGCATTTTAATAAATTAACAATATTCCGAGATAACGAAAAAACATGCTGCCCAGTCCAGTTTTGTGGCACCTTCATTGAAATAATGAGTGTTGTACCTTATTCTGACTTAATCATAGTCAATAAACTGGGAATGTCTAGTCCCTTTTAGGCTGGAGTTGAATTTGGCCCAATGACAATGGAGCGAAAAGAATATGAAAAGTGTATGCAAAAGAAAGATATAGCCATCCCATAAAATATTTCTGAGAATAAGGATGGCACATGATCTTCTGTAGCAAGAAAGAAACTAGTTACAGTACATGCTGTTAGAACAGTGGGGTGCAACTGGATAATGAAGTCACATTAATTACATCTTTGTACATAGCTGTAGTAAGGGAGTGTGGCCCCCCTCGGAGATAGACAGCCTGGGCCCAGTTATACCTGGGTTGGCGGAGCTGGAGGCGGCCTGTCCGTCAGGCCAGAAGCAGGGGGGCGGGACAGGAAGTATAAAGGGGAAGCCTGAAAGCTCAGTGAGGCGGAGGCAGCCGAAGGGGAAGGGTGTCTCTCTGCTCCCTCCCCAGCACCCGCCTGACCACTACTCCGCTGAAGACCTGCCTGTGGCCTGGGGCCCTGACGGTCAACTGGACCCCGCTGGAACCGCCCGCCGAGACCGGCCACGCAGGAACCTGAATCCAGAGGAGTTCCTGGACCTACCATTACCCACGCAGCCTGCGGACCCCTCGGACGACAGGCTCCCGGTACCGAGCTGCGACTTGGAGGAGCTCCCTCTGGCCAGTGAGGACGCACCACCCACAGAGGCTGGCTGCGACCTGGAAGAGTTACCCTTAGCAGATGAGGTGGACGGGCTTTGTGACCTCCCCCTGGGTGACTACCCTGAGGAGGATGACGACGGGGGCCCAGAACAGGTACCAGCAGGGACGGGGGCAGGAAGTGGCCATGGGGACCAGGAGGCCTATTACGACTCGGTGATGCCTGAGCCTGAGTCCGTGTGCCGTGGTGGGGATTCCGCCGGGCCCGTGGTAGACCCCTGTGCCACGGATAGGGACCTGGGCTGGGACGCAG
Organism: Pelusios castaneus; assembly: GCA_007922175.1. Classification (NCBI taxonomy): domain Eukaryota; kingdom Metazoa; phylum Chordata; order Testudines; family Pelomedusidae; genus Pelusios; species Pelusios castaneus. The sequence goes on along the minus strand of ML685945.1, from coordinate 1,422,862 downwards.
TGGAGCTGGGTGGGCCTGCGTCCCCCTGCCTCCCCCCTTCTGGTAAACCCCCAGAAGCCTTGGCTGGCAGCTTGTCTCTCCTTCTGGCTGTGGAGACTTAGGTGCCTGGTTGTTTTTCCTGCCTGCCCCGCCCGAGGGGCCAAGGACAGTTTGCTTTCCTGCCTGCCCCGCCCGAGAGGCCAGGGACAGTTTGCTTTCCTGCCTGCCCCACCCGAGAGGCCAGGGACAGAGTTTCTTTTCCTGTCTGCCTGCGGGGTGTGAGGCAACCCTGCTTGCACGTCTGCCTGAATCGTTGGGCAGAGGGACTAAGAGAGAGGCCAGGCACCTAGCCGTGGAGGGCCGGTCGCCTGGCTTACAATAGCTCATGGAAGGAGTTTTTTTCTCCCTACAAATGAAATGTACTTATACTTTGCCTTCTACATCTCTGCTTAAATGCACTGAAGATTTGAATCATACCATTGGTGAAAATCAGTTTACATCTACTCTTCTTTAGCTACAGGCCTCCCATGAATTTGAGACAACAGAGTGGGATTTTCTCCCACGAAAGCTCATGCGGTAAATAAATCTGTTAGTCTTTAAAAGTGCCACAGGACTCTGTTGTCTTTCTACAATAGACTAACACGGCTACCCCTTTGGAATTTGATTACATGAATTTGAGGTGACTTAGGGAGGAGAGCAGGCAATGGAATCCGTGTTAGGAACTGTTAAGGCTCTGGAAGGATAAATGGACCCAATTCTGTAGTGTTCTGAGGCCACTTTGTGCTCCTTCTGCTAGAACAAAATGGTGTAAAAGGTCACAAATACTTAAAGGGAATTCCCAGGTAGTGTGCAGCTGGTACTATGGCTTTCCATCTCATCACTAGCAACTCTTGCCATAAAGTGTCGGTTGGCAGTGTTCCTGGCAAAAGGGGGTACAGGTATAAGCAGCCAGGTACTGCAGAACCAAGGCTTCCAGCCACTCTCCTTTTCCTCCTTTTATCTGTACTTACCTGATGATCTCAATTTGGGCATGTGACTAATCTGGCCCAGTATCTCCTGAGCATTATGTGAAACAGTGTTGAGAAGGTCCTGCTGCATATCTGAAAAGCTGTAGCAAGCTGAAGATGAAGGATACCAGTGGATGCATCACAATAAAATTAGAAAAGATTTCTTGGTTCTCATCAAGCCATAATCCAGAATAAATAGGTCTCTCATGTCACTTTGATGATTACATGTCTAGAGGAAACCCAGAGGCACAAGTGAGTTCTAAGATGAATATCACAGCAACAAAACAGAAGCATAATGCTGAAGACAAGTTTGAATTCAGGCTATAGACAAATGTTTAGGTCCCTTCTTATTTAATTTGAACCACTTCTCCCATTTTATTGAACCTGTGTTTTGTTGTTCGAGTGGTTTAATTTATGGCTGCATAAGAGGAAAATAATTAACTTTACTCCAGTCTCGGAACATTGGTCCGAGTGATTTATAATCCTGTCTGTGCTCATTCTCTGGGGTGTGTAAACAGGAGAAAGTGGGTCTCAAAATGTCCCTGGTCTCCAGGCACAGGTTACCAATTCCAGCAGAAAATGATTTTATTAAAAGAAGTCCATAGCAACCAGCCGACAATTGCATAGTTCTTTTGAAAGCTTTCTTTTAAAGCCTTTTAGAAAGACCTTGATCTGAAAGCTCTCTCCACATGTTGGCTGTAAATTGTCACTTAAGCAGTTGTGCTACTAACTTACATATTGGGTTCTCTTCTGAAACTATTACTCCAGCTTGTTCCTCTTCCAAAAAAAGAGTGATTAATAGTGGGAAATGTGACATGCTGCTTTTTGTCATTCCGGCTATTGATACAAGACAATACAAGATTATTAGAGTTTTGTTTTTTTTTAAATTAAGTGCTTCAGTACTTGTGGCCTAAAATGTGACTTGGGAAATGGCCACTTTGTTCTCAGCAAATCTTTTCTATATGTGTATGAGTCTTCTCAGCTGACTTCAGCTGACTATTTAAACCTCTGTTACGAGTTCACAGCCAACACAACTAGCTGAGAGTGAGCTGGATTCTGTTATTTCTTGTGCCTGAATTGTTAGCTTAGTTCCACTCAAATATACCTGGCCAATCTGTCTGAAGGCATAGGCGGAGCACTGCCATACATACAGGTCTAATTTGGGTGCAGAATCTTTGTTACTCAAGATGGAGTATGAGAAGGAAAGAACACAGCTTGACTTTCAGCTCCTGTGTTGAATTTACAGAGAGAGTAGTTAGAAAAAAACTTTCAACTTACAAACTGCACACATTTGATGTGGAAATCACTGAGAAGGTCCCATAGGAGCACCTATAATCCTTTTTTATAGTCTTTCTATAGCATAGTAAAAGATCTTTCCTTCTTCGCTAAAAAGAACATAGAATTTATGTAGAATTAGTTTAAACACATGACGACAAATTGATCTTTCTGATTTTTTAAAAGGAATACTTCATTAGAAGAATTTGTGAGTTCTTAAAATATATTTATTAGTGATCTGTCTGGCCAGGGCAGTATTAACTCCTAAATGCGGTCCACATAAATTGTGAAACAACTAAAGCTGTGGGAGAATAATCAGGGGCTATGAGGCAATGTGGAATAACATGGATTTGCTAGTTTATGAAGCCAAGGGGGAGCTGATCCTTCTTTTATTTATTCTGTAAAGCCCAAAAAATTAATGCATCTGACACTCCTTGAGTGGAAGCAGGTAGAGTTTCCTGGCTCCCTTAGAGGAGATACCAACATCAGAGCTATTCTTCTGGGGCAACAGATCTGAAATATTATCCCAAACTATGTCAGTAAAAGAGATTTTAAAACAAATGGGTAAAGTAATCAGTCACCAGGACCAGATGGTATTCACCCAAGAAAGAACTCAGTATGAAATTGTAGTATAGTATATAGCTGTCACTGAAATCAGCCTCTGTGCCAGATAAATGGTAGGTAGCTAATATAACCCCAATTTTTAAAAAAGACTCCAGCAGAGATCCTGGCAATTACAGGTAGCTAAGCCTAACTTCAGTACTGGGCAAATTGGTTGAAACTATAGTAAAAAATAGAAATATCAGTCACATTGATGAACACTAAGGGTGCGTCTACACTTACAAATTAAGTTGACTTAAGCTTGCTTAAATTGACGTAATTAATCTGCATCTACACTACATTTTCCTTAAGCAGCAGCTTAAGTCGACTTAAGAAAAATTAAAGTCGACTTTATAAAACCTACTTTAAAGTCAACTTTACTGGCTAAATCGACTTTATTAAGTTGACTTAGCCAGTATAGACGCAGATTAGCCCTGAATCAACTTTAAGTTGATTTAAAGGGCTCCAGGGCTCCCCCACTGCCCTCCCTGCCAGGGTGGCTGGCACAGGCAGAGCCTGGCGTGTCCCCCCTACAGGGCAGGATAGAGCCCTGCCCACCCTACTCCTATGCCCCGCCAGTGTCCATGTCCTGCTTAGCCCTCATTGTACCCAGGTACAATGGGGCAAATGCTGAGCCCCCTGGCACTTGGCAAGGGGTGCCACATCTGCCACCGTGGTCCAGTCCCAGGTCCACCTAGCTGCTACAAGTCAACTTAGGCATCCAGTGTGGATACTCTAAGTCGATTTGGCAGGGTCCCCTTTAAGTGAACTTAATTTTTGAGTGTAGACATGCTAAGTCGACTTAACAAAGTGGACTTAAATTAACAAGTGTAGACATAGCCAATGTGTCGGGAAAGAATCTTCACAGCTGTTGGAAAAAGAAGTTATTCCTCACCAATCTATTTGAATTCTTTGAGGGAATAAACAAGCATAAGGGCAAGGGTGATAAAGTGATATTTTGATTTTCAAAGAGCTTTTGAGGAAGTCCCTTAGCAAAGGGTCTTAAGGAAACTAAGTAATCATGGGTTAAGAAGGAAGGTCTCTTATAGATCAGTAACAGATTAAAAGATAAATGCCCTTGTTACAAAAGGCAGGAGAACACGGTCAGTTTTCACAATAATGGAGTCCTCCACAAATCTGTACAAGGACCTATGCTGTTCCACAAACGCATTAATGATGGAAAAGGGGGTGAACAGTGAAGTGGGAAAGTTTACAGTGATACCAAATTATTCGAGATAATAGATAGTCCAAAGTAGACTGCAAAAAGTTAGAGGGATCTCTCAAAATGGGGTAACTGGGTAACACAATGGCAGATGAAATTCAACATTGATAAGTATAGAGTAATGCACAATGGAAAATAATGTCCTAAAACTACAGATACACAGTGATAGGATCTAAATTAACTGTTACCACCCAAGAAATATCTTGGCGTCACTACGGATAGTTCTCTGAAAACTTCCACTCAATGCACAGCAATGGTAAAAAAGGCTAACAGTATCATAGAACTATTAGGATGGAAAATAAAAGGGTCAATATAATAAAGACATGATATAAATTCATGTTGTGTCCATACTTTGAGTATTTTGTTCACTTCTGGTCACCCAACTCAGAAAGGATATAATGGAACTGGAAAAGGTTCAAAGAAGGGCAACAAAGATGACCAAGGGCAGGGCATGGCTTCCCTTTGAAGAACAAAAGAAAGATCAGGGCTGTTCAGTTTAGAAAGGAGAAGATTAAGGAGAGGGTATGATGGAGGTCTATCATGAATGTTGTAGAAAAAGTGAATAAAGAAGCCTTATTTACTGTCACACAATCAAAAAATGAGGGGTCACTCAATAAAATTTAAAAGCAGCAGAGGGAATGCGAACAAGAAGTGGCACTTTTTCACAAAATGTTCAGCTAACCTGTGGAACTCATTGCTATGGCCAAAAGTATAACTTGATTCATAAAAGACCTAGACAAGTTCATGGAGTAAAGGTCCAAGGTTCATGGAGGATAGGGGTGGATCACTCCATAATTGCCCTGTTCTTTATGTTTTTATGTATCTGTGGAGAGAGCAAGATAGATTATTTAGTCACCATACCACAAAAACAAAGGTTCTTTTAAAAAAAAGAGGAAAACCTACATTAAAATGACCTTGGTGTCTTTTTAATTATGAAGCAGGGTGAAAAGCACCATCTTTTTTTCAACTTCTGCGTTGTGGGCCCAGTCATTTTCTTCAAAAGCTTTTATAGAGTGAGATTAATCACAAAACTGAAATACCATCATTTTGCTTTCTGCAGCACATCTTGTTATAGAATGTAATACAAATCGCTGCTCTGATTAGAAGGTTACAAAGCACCAGGCCATGTATTTGTGTGATTTACAGAAGAACTTTGCTGATATCTGTCTTTCTCAAGATGAACGTGGAATTCAGGTCAAATGTATCTCAAGATCTTAGAGATACGAAATGGAGAAAAAAGAAAGACAATTCTAAAATGGCTCAAATTAAGGCAACCTCTAATTGAGAGGATTTATGAAGAAACTTCTTCCAGGAGTAAGTTATTCCATAATTGCACATTTCAGCGTTTCTTGCACCTTTCTTTGAAACATCTGCAGCTAGCTAATGTCAGAGAGAAGATGCTAAAGTAGATTAACCAGTATTCTGAGCTGGCATGACAATTCTTCTTTTCTTAAATTTATCTTGCTGTCATTATGGAATTGGAAATGTGAAAAAGTAATTTTATAATCAGTTGTTACAGTAGATTATTAAATGAGAAGATAACGTAAATTAATATATACAATGAATGTTTTAAAGGCCAGTTTGAAGCGGGGGGGGGGGGGGGGGGGATCGTATAAGTACTTTCAGAAAACTGTTAAGAATTTCCTTTAAATTGCTTCAAGCATGTTCTATCCTAAGTCCTAAATTGACCACCCCTGCAATTTTGACTGGGAAGATTTGTTTGAGCATGGAAATCATCAGGTTTATTTGAAGGCAAAAGAGAACATTTGTACACAGTTAGATGGAAAAGTGTGCAAATTGTTTTTTAATTAAAAAAAATCATTGCATTACCCTGATTGGTCAGTCTAACTAAGAACTTTCTACATAGTTAGTTCATCTTGAAAACTAGTGTATTAGCTGTGCTTAAAGAAGGTATGTTGTCAAATACTAATGTGTTAGGCTATCTCTACACTGGGGAATTTAAGTCGACTTTATTAAGTCGACCTTATTAAGTCGACTCAGAGAGTCCACACAGGACTTCTAAGTCGACTTAAGCTGGACCATACTAAGTCAACTTAGAGAGTCTACACGACTTAAGAAGTTGACTTAAGCAGTAAAGTCGATGTAAAACTAGGTTTTACAAAGTCGACTTTACTTTTCCTTAAGTCGACTTAAGCAACAGCTTAAGTCAACTTAAGCAAACTCCAGTGTGGACGCACAGTAAATTAAGTCGATTTAAGCAGGCTTAAGTCGACTTAATTTACAAGTGTAGACGCACCCTTAGAGATTGTTGAATCTCACTTATCACAGGTCATTATTAGAGCTGTCCAGAAAACAAGAATTCCATTTTAAAAAAAAATTCAAGGCTTTGACAATTATTTTTGCTCTGCACCAGGATGCAAATGAGACCTTTACATTTTTTTGTGAAAAATGAGTGTATGAGCAAGTCTCCAGAATAGCCAACAATATGGTAGTGAAGACGCTTACCTGGCTGGTGGGACTGAGCCAGGTTGAAGTCCCTGCTTAAAATCAGACTGTAGAATAAGTCTTACCTACTAGAGCTGTGCCACTTTTAAATTTAAGAAATAATTAAATGTTTATTAGGCTAGAGAGAGGCCAATTTTATAGCTTGGTGGTTAGAGCTCTGATCTAGGATGCAGGACACCCAGATTAAAATCCCTGATCTTTCTGATTCTGAGCAGGGAGTTGAAAACATCCCAGTTGAGTGACTTTGAGACTTGGCTATTCTGGGGTCTCTGTCTCTCTTTGGTTTTCAATAGTAATTCCATTGAAACTGGTATGTGTCCTCAAAACATTTTGATTTTTGTTGAATCAGCATTTTCTGATGGAAAAAAGTTATGTCAAAAATTCCCAACCAGCAATAGTCATTATATCTAATATCAAGAAAACTCCTGCTGAAATATATATTATTAATAATTAATTGTTTCTCATTCCAGATAAAAAATCTATTTATCTATCTGTCTATTTATCCTCCAGCCCCTGATAGACATGTATTCATCTTGCAGAAACCACAGTTACAGTTTTCAATGGTGGGCATTCTTTTTGGCAATAGAAATGGAGATTTCAATAAGTATGGAGTCCTGAAATAACATTATGGTATCCAAGGTGATTCTGCCAGATCCAGATGAACAATAGAAGGAAGAGTTGAGTTATCTCTAGTGTGCAAATACTCAAAGGTCTTTCCTCTCTTAGGCTATCAGTCTGGGAGCTTTCAGTAGCATTGTGTTTATCTTTGCAGAGTTGTTATATTTGTGTTGGTCCAGGATATGAGAGAAAAAAGATAGGTGAAGTAATGTCTTTCATTGGACCAGCTTCTGTCAGTGAAAGGTACTAACTTTTGAACTACACCGAGTTCCTCAGGTCTGGGGACCAATAAGTTGGTCTAGTAAAAGATATTACCTTGTGTACTTTGTATCTCTCATTATATTTGTTATTTTTATTTTTAAGGAGTGTGAGGGGACATGAAAAAAGGTATGTTCAGAAAGAAAGAAACTAAGGAGTCATCTAGGAGGCATAAAAACCAATTGTCCTTTGTGCATGGATAGCCCCAAGGCTGTAATCCCTTCAACCTTTTCCAAATTCCTACAACATATTGCTATAAAATGGTACTAAGTATAAATGTGTCATCATTGCCTGGAAAACATTCTGGGAGCCATCCTCGTTAAAAGCACACAAGAGTACTGAAAGCAGCAGAGAGTTTACTTAAAGATAACGTAGATTCACTGACGACTGGTCATGACTAACAAGACTTTATGCAGGGAATGATATAAAAAATGGATGGAAGAATCCTGGGTATATAATTTACCAAAACTTAAAGCAGCTTTTGATATATTTCACTCACAAAAAAAAAGGCTGATCTAACTTCAGAAAGTCAGCAAAAGTAATGCATGGGGTGACTTGATGATGAAAGACAAAGAGTGAGACCCTGCTGTTTAGCTTGCCATGTTTAGCTCATTGATTCTGTTGTCCCCATCCCTTGTATTCCTAGGGCATGTTAGGGCAGGAAGAAGTATGGGTGGAATATACTCCACTTCGCTGAACTTGGGCAGGTGGAATTGATCAAAACAGGGGCAGATTGGAGCAGCTGTGGTGGGAGACTACTGGTGGGAGCAAATTGGTCCAGGTTCATGGGATCAGAAAGATACTAGAGAGCAGTAAAATCCACTTGTACCTAGTGTCTCTGCTGCTTGCTAGGGCCATATTAATGCAGGGGCTACAGGGGCTGACGTCCTGGGCCCCAGCCTAAAGGTGAGTACCAGGCTTCAGCCCCTTTGGCCCCTGCATTACTCTCTTGCCCATGTTGCCCACCCCCCACAGAACTGGTGGGGCTTGCTCGGGGAGGGTTGGGGGCAGGGAAGGTCAGCACATGTTCCCTCGGCTCCAGGGGCAGGACACAGTGTGGCCTTTCAGGGTCCATGGCCCTGGAGGGCCACACTGGTGGCGACTGGGGCCAGGGCAAGAGTTCCCTCTGTTCCCAGCCCCTCCTCCTCCCCCCCCCCCAGTGACAGCCTGCTTAATCTGGCCCTGATGATTGCTGGAATCTACTTGCACTGGAGAATTAGATTTGTTGTATTTATCATCTCAAGAGCAGGGATGATTACAACTAAGTGTGTAGCAAGTCTGTTTATTTCTTCATTGCTACATAATATTCTGAACAGAAATCCATGATATTAACCTTTAAAATGACACGGGAAAAGGAAATGAGTCATGGAAGGCAATATTAATCACATCAGTATCCCGCTTGCTAAATTACTCATACCATAGCATGGGTAAAATGAATCAGTCAATAGGTTCATATCATTCATATATTTGTTTGTCATACACACAGTTTTGAACTGTTAAGTGGAACTAAGGATCTGTCTGAGTCTAACTATAGGAAAGAACCATTTCATGCTTACTGATGATAATAATTAAATATTAGGGTCTGTAGGGACTGATTGGCACTAAGAGCCAGACAGAGATGGCTGTGAAAAGACAGATTGCAAGACTGAAAAGGATTCATGGACTCTGCAAACCACTCAGACAGGCACTTTCATGAGTGATGCTAATAGGAAGCTGTTCAGTTGGAGCAGTTTTGTCCTTAGGCAATATAAAAGGAAGAAAAGAGGATTTTTCTCCCCTTTAATTTAATCTCCCATTCTTACAAGCACCCTACTGAAATGATGACTCTAGCTTTGGTATTGTAGAGATTGTGTGATCAGTTACAAAGAAAGGACCCTTTCTAATTGTAATAGAAATAGCTGCAAAGATGTAGCTCCATTGAGGCTACCAAATCCTGCTCCAATAAGCTATCCAGGGAGATAAATGGCTTCTCCAATCCTGAGTGCTTACAACCTGCTCTTGGCTGCTCTACTATGATGGGATATACCCAGGGATGAAACTACCAGCACTTAAGAAATTTTTACCAGTACAAAACAGGATACCATGTCTCCTCACCAGTAGAGACAATCATAAGCACATTTCCTCTGCTCCTTATACTGGTGTCCTATTGAATTTCAAATTAAGTTTATGCTGTTGATCCTTATCTTCAAAGCACTCTTTAGACTGGGCCTAGAATACCTAAAAGACCATTTAAAACTCCAGGATGGAGACTTTTATCAACAATTTTGTTCTTTTTGTACAGTTGAACATTGAATAATAAGAGTAAAGGTGGGGAGACAGAATCTTCTCTGGGGTAGTCAAGAATGTAAAGAACCTTATTACTTTCTATTCCAGGTGCAAGACACATTTCCTTGCCCTTCCGTTTTCTAATATAAACATGCAGCAACATGTATACTTAACAACAAAAATAAAAAACAAATATAACCCAACACCACCCTATTAAAACAAGACCCTACAGTCCACCTGCTTCTCCCTCTGAGGAGAGATGAGAGAACAAACATCACATTATGGATGTTTAGTTATGTTCCTTAATGCACTATTGTAAGGTGCTTAGATGATGATGAATGTGGTATAAATGCTTGAATAGACTAGAATTCACAATAATCTTAGCGGGAGAGAAGTCTCTAAAGGAAGAAACATGCTAAAACACAAACAGCAGAGACAATTTGTTCATTCTTCTAAAAGAAGAACCATGGATATATTCAGATACCGCAGTGATAGGCGCTGTGTAAAAATGGAGACAAATGAACAGACACAATAGATAGACATGGAAAGAGACAGTGGATACAACAAATGGAGAGCGAAACACAGGTAGTCAGGCTCTGAAATATATCTATCTATATCTACATTAATGCATTGCAATGCTGTCTCTGGACACGGTGCCATTCAATGTCATTTCTGGAATTACCATCTCTGAATGGAGATGAGTTGAGGAAGGACCTTGCTGCACTAGCAGATCAAGATATACAATTCCCTCTGCTCTTTTAATTTGAGCCCATGTAGAAAAGTTTGGTGACACCTAGTGGAGAAAAATAGTGGACTTGACTAAAATGCATAGTAAATTCAATATGTACATTTGTCTGATATAGTTGGCCAGATGGGAGAATCCATGTAATGTGGAGAATGGTAAAGTGTGAGGCTGCAGCAACATTTAGTGACTCTAAGAGAGATCGCCTGCTTCTAGAGTGACCAGATAGCGAGTGTAAAAAATCGGGATATGGGGCAGTGTGTAAGTACCTACATAAGAAAAATCTCTTAATATGGGACTGTCCCTATATAATCAGGACATCTGATAATCCTGTCTTCTTCTGAACCTGCATGGGTTTATTATTTGGTTAAAATGGAAAGCCATATAATGGAGCGTTAGGTAAATGGGGTTCTACTGTAGTTGTTCAAGGAATCTAATAGCAAGTTATTCATGTTTGTTTTAAGTGTTTTAAATTAAGCATTTCTAAATGGTATGCTTAATAACATGGTGAAGGATAATAGTTATCAGTTATATTTCAGGCAGATTTGCTGCTAACTAATGTAGTCCCCTAAAGCATTAAGAGAGAATAGGAGGTCACATGGTAGAAAAATGGGAGAGGATGAAATCATCTTTGAACATGCTGATGTAAATGTAACAGTTCTGATCATATGTAACTGACAGAATAATCGGGCCCAAGTGCTCTAAAGTGTTTGTAAATAATACTTCACCAGACACTGTTTCAAAGTGAGAAAAGCCTAGTCTACTCAAGAAAGGGCTTACTAGTGCAGCTATCTTGGTAAAACTACCAGAAAAGGCTCCTAAGGGACACATCGTTTATATCAGAAAGAATTCTTTTGCTATCATGGCTTATACCAGTCTCCTGAATGACGTTAGCTATACCAGCAAAAGGATTTTTGTGCCAATGTAACTACATCTACAATAGTTTTTTTTCCCCTAGTATTAAAAATTACACCCCTAACCCTAATTATCGTACTGGTAAAAGTTCCTAGTATAGATTTGAACATACACAAAGAGTTGTATACTGCACTCAGCAGGACGAATAGTCAAGCAGTCAGCTAAAACAGAGTCAGCATATACACCCTAGCTGTAAATCTGGTTCTGAATTCAGTGTCAGCCGGATGAAGCCCTTGATGATGACTGTTAGTCTGTTTAGAAACATGTGCAAACAGCTGGTGTGTATAATTATTCAGGATGCACTGTAGACTCATCTGTCTTCCTATGCCCATTAGGAGATGCATTTTGAGTAGGACTTGGTAGTGGTGCTCTGGAACTCTGGAGATTGCGTGCAGGAGGTTTTAGTTAATTTCTATTATTTTTATGTTGTCACTAAGTTAGTTAAATGAATTGGGAGACTCGTGTGGTCTGTTCATGTAATCCGTCCCGCCCCCCCGCCCCCCGCTATTTTATCTCCATATAAATATATATATATATATATAAAATCCAAAATTATAAATCTGGCTCTTTATTACTAGAGATAATAATTATTTTGATGATAATTTGGCAATTTCTAGGAATTACCACAATGTCATTGCAATTTTGTTCCTTTATTATCTTCGGTATGTTTTTTGGAAGTTTATGCTACCAGTTGGTATTTTTTTCCATGCTGTTGTTTATCCCCTCCTTTCCATTTACATCTTGTGTCATTATTTTATAAATGATTCAGTCCTGTATGATTAATATTATTGTTGCTTAAATTTTCTCTAGAAGATAGAAAATGTAAAATTCTCCTTTTTGTTAAATAAATTCAATACCTCAGCTGCTTTTAAATGAAAAAGGATTGATTACTTGTTTCAATATGGAGCAACTTCAGTCTGATTATTTCACTTTCTTACAGACTTTTTAATAATATTTTTAATCTCTCCTGAGTGGACACAGTGAACTGTGCTAAGTTATGCAGTAGCTTTAAGATATGGTCAAATGACACCAGGGATTGGGTTGAGAGAGAATCAGTCTGGTTTCTTCTTTTGATCCAAAATAAACATTTGAACTTGAATCTAGAGAATTGAAATAGTGGTCCGATGTTTTCACATTTGGAAGTATACAAGATAACCACCGAAATCCATACTAAGGCACATAAACAAATGAACTGATTTTCAGAGCTGCAACACCCAGTGAAATCAAAGGGAGATGCAGATCCTCTGAAGTTTAGATCACAGTTGAGGTGAACAAATGTGGATTGAGATTCAAATGGTAAGCACCCAAGTTTGAAAATGTAGGTGTTGTTTCTGGACCTGATCCATTGTCCATTATGTCACTAGCAAGGCTTCAGTTGAATTCAGCAGGCCATTGAATTAGGCTTGTTCTTGCTTTTCCAGAGTTACATTTACAAAAAAAAAAAAAAAAACCGGGGCACTCCTGTGGGATCTTCTCATTCTCAATGAAACTGCAGGCTTTTTCTAGGGAACCTTCCATTCTACAGTTCAGGCTCTTATAACTATGCTTCCACAGCTACAGGTATCAGTGTGCAGATGTCACTGTATGCTTGTTTTATGTCTGTCTCCTTCCTGGTGTGTATACAGTGAATACAGATATGTTGTGGAAAGGCATCATATAAAAACATGGGGACTTGCTGATAACAGATTATTTGTATGGTGAAGATAAGAAGAAATAGAAGCTGTTGATAATTAGTATGCATGCCAAAGCTAATGTGAATTCACCGTTATCTTTATGCATTAAGAAAAATAAAATAACACAGATAACACGACAGCAAATAAACAAAACGAATTAAGTATGATTGATCATTCTGCTGTGTTTATCCCTAGTTCCAATGTGCTGTCTAATGTTTCTTTCTCTATTTTTTTAAAAAAGCAAAATAACATCATATTTATCTTGTAAATATCCTTCAAGTACCAGCAGCTGCAAATGATTTGCTATTAATACATTGAGGCCCTCTGGACATTCATGCTCATGTCAAAAAGGTCTTCTGTGAATAAGGGGACCCATTCATTAGAATTTAAATTTGACATAAAAAGATAAAAGGGCCACCATCATAGGATAATAAGAGTTGAAAACACTGAAGTTGCCATTTTGTTAGGTTATCCTGACACCCATTTGTCTGGTTTGGTCACCTGTCACATCGTGTTTGATGATACACTCTCAGGGGAAATGGTAGTCTTCTTTGTTATTTGTCTGTACAGTGCCTTGCACAATGGGACACTGATCCTTGACTGGGATTCCTAGGTTCTATCATAAAACATATAATAATAGGGCATGATTTTTAATTTGCAGTTACTGAAAGTACACCTGCAAATCAGATAGGTGCATGCACTGTGTATAGTTAGTCACTTGTATGTGCCTGATTTGTAGGTGCAGCTTCTGTAATTGCACATCCAAATTAGGATTGTATATTTCTGCAGAGTGTAATATAACCATGGGCATAATCCTGCAATATTTGCTAAAGTGATTATTTCTTACTCATGTAGATAACACCATTGGGTTTAATTAAACTGTTTGCAAAAGACACAATAATTACTTGAGCAAGTATTGCAGATCGGATTTATATAAATCTTGCTTCACAAAATTTTGCTTAAAGTAACGTGATGTGTACAAAAATAAATATGAGAGGTGTATATATCAGAGCACGGGCATTACATTTTTAATGTTGTACATGCAAGCAAAATAATAAATAAAGGAATTAAATTTTGAAAAAGAAAACTGAGGCTGAATATCATGAAAAAATTCCAGTGGTTAAAATCAGTGGCTATGTCTACACTGGGAAATTTAGGTCGACTTAAATAAGTCGACCTTATTAAGTTGACTTAGAGAGTCCACACAGGACTCCTAAGTCAACTTAAAGTGGGCCTTACTAACTCGACTTAGAGAATCTATACTAGTTCGGTCCAGGGAGAGCCAGCCCGACACGGAGTTCCCTTCTGCCCCAGACCACTCGGCTCCCTTCTGCTCGGGACTTACCTAGTGTAGACGCACCCAATTAGACATATGCATTACTATCACTCAGACCTGACTCCCTCCTTTTCTTTTTAACTCAAGTTGTAAAATTACAGGACCAGTTGAAATACACTCTGCAATGTATATGAGAACTAGTGACCCCCACCATCTGTTAGCCCTCAGCTTATATTGAACAACATGCATCCTATCTCCATTGCAGACAACATGCTGTTGCTAGTTCATTACCAACTGCAGGAAGTTCCTGCCTTCTCATTCATGGATACTAAAATAGGATAAAATCTCAAGGGATTCACTCTCTTCGAAATTGATCCATTAAAGCGGGTTGAAGAATGGGAGAAACTGAACGTTCCATTTCCCCTCTCTGCCCCACCGCGCGCGCACACACACAAACTATTCCTTGAGTCAAAATTTCAAATTTTGCTGAAAAAAAACTTCAAAATGATCTGCACTCTTCCACATTAATCCAGGGCATTTTGGGCATCAGCACCATGTAAACTCATCAGTTTCAACCTCAATAGCTGAACCCGTATTCATAGAAATAACTCTAAGAGTCTGCTGTTATTGACAACTCTTGGGTTCCAAATATTGTTATAGCCTGTAGGAAATTAAGGTGATTTTAGGCATTTCTCTGCAGGTGACATTATTCCCAGTTGTTAGTATTTGCATATTTTTTAGAAGCGATGTTAGAACACAGAGCTGTCTCTGAATTTGCTGAGTAAGAGGCAGATAAGCTCCCAGTGCAAAGCTGTGGAGAGAGGGGCTATTAGATGCACAAACCTGAAATCTCAAGTAGAAATAGAGAGGTTATTTTACCTCTGTATTTGGCAATGGCGTGACTGCGGCTGGAATTCTGAGTCGTGATAATTGTAGTGCCCACAATTCAAGAAGGATATTGATAAATTAGAAAGGGTTCAGAGAAGAATCACAAGAATGATTAAAGGATTAGAAAACGTGCCTTACTTATAGCGATAGACTCAAGGAGCTCAATCTATTTAGTTTAACAAAGAGAATGGTAAGGGGTGACTTGGTTACAGTCTACAGTACCTACTGTGACCTGTCCATGCCTAGGGTAGCCCACATGAAAATGCCAAGGTTAGGGCATTCTGGAAAACAGATTCTCCCAAACGGATGGGTAACACTGCATTAGATTCACCAACCAGTTACAACCAGTGCTTCTGATCTCCCAGACAGGTTATCAAGAAGCTAAACCAAAAACATAAACAACCTCTTTTACTGAATTTCAGTTTCTGGTTCCCAGTCAGCAACGAGGTCCAATAAATGGCTCAATTATTAAAATGTTATTCCCTTTACTAAAAAGGTTCTGCCAATCCCCAAAGGGTCAGCCATATTACCAGATCATAAGTTTTTGGATCTTGCCCAAAATACCATGCTGCCAGCCAATCCTTTAGTAACTAAAGCATTATTATAAAAGGAAAGAAACAAATGAGAAGAGAAATGTTAAAGAGTTAAAACAATTGGATACATACAAATGATTTTAAAGTCCCCAAATATCAGACTCTCAACAGAATTGTGGAGCTTGCATGCTTGTACAGTCTCTCTCTGGTGTACATCCAGTACCAGTCTTTGTTTCCACAGCTTCATTTGCAGATGAGTTGATCCAGAGATAGGAAGCAGGACTGAAGACAACATGGAATGGAGTAGCAGCCATTTATGTCCCTTTGGCATGTGGCTTGTGGAAATTCACAGAAACAAGATGGAGTCACGGTCACCTAGGCAAGTTCTTGTTACTCATAAAGTGTAGTCCCTGAGTTCATTCCCTGGGTTTATTGTATCTGTGAGTTTCCTTAATGGGCCATTAAGCAGCTTATTGCTGCTCCCATCCTGTATAATGTGTAGTCCAGAAACACAGCGGTAGCCTGTTAGTCGAGTGTAGAAAAACAACAGATCCTGTGGCCCTTTTAAAGACTAACAGATTTATTAAATAAACCTGTTAGTCTTTAAAAGTGCCACAGAACTCTATTGTTTTTCCAGAAACACAGCACAAGTTGAAATACAGCTATATCAGGCACATCCACAACTTACAATACAAATATGACACATTCACGTAAACAGTATCATCATATTTAGCAGATTGTAACCTTTTTAATAGTACCTGACAAGGCCTATCCTATACAAATTATTGTAATTTTGCAATATTGATATTAAATCATATTCTAAGAGGTTCCTCCTATTCTAGACAGAATCATACCCACACAAGGAACAAATATTTGTTAATGGGCTCTTCAATCTAGCAGAGAAAGGAATAACATGATCCAATGTCTGGAAGCTGAAGCTAGACAAATTCAGATTGGAAATAATGTGGAATTTTTAAATAGTGAGGGCAATTAACCATGGGAACAATTTACGAAGGGCATGGTGGATGCTGGGCATCTCTGGCAATTTTTAAATCAAGATTGGAAGTTTTTCTAAAAAATATGCTCTAGGAATATTTTTCTCGAAAGTTTTTTACAGGCTGTAAAATAGATAATCACATTGGTTCCTTTTGGCCTTGGAATCTATGAATCTTGCAGATGTTGTATATACAAATTCTTAATTGTAATGTAGTCCGTTCGGAGCCTTACACAAGCACTAGAGCTGCTGTGGTTTGAGAATTAGTGAACTATAACAGGCTTTGTGTTGGAGCTTCCTGTATCCTCAGGGGGGTGGATCTTGCCACAGAATTGAGGCTCTGAATATTATAACCACCAGACTAGTCAAGTCAGACCAGTATGAATCTGGACCTGCATGCAAATGAGTCTAATGGGCTTCGTATAGAAGTGGTTGTTGATTTGCAAATATAAGCTAACAGAGAAAATTTTGTTCATAATTTACTCTTTAAGACAGTGTGTTTTTCTTTGAATGAAGAGATATATGCCATAGTACTATTTGTATCAACAGCAGAATGATGTTTTATACAGACATTGTATGCAGACATTGTATAGCATATTTTATCTAGTAACATATATTCTTGGGAACTCTACCAGCTAAATAACTTAGGGCCAGATCCTTCTATCAGAAACACAGCTAAACATCCACAAAAGCTGTATGCTTCATCTATTATCATGTCCTCTCTTCTGCTTTAAAAGGCTTTTCACAGATATCATGGGAACAAATTCTGGTCTCAATGGCGATTAGTGAAAGTAGGGTCAATGAGAATTGCATCTGTGAAAATGAAACCCGATTTTGGCCTTGAGAATGGAAGTGGAAAACAAATTTAAGACTTGAACTCTGAATGCATTAATATGGATAACTACAGAGTGTAGAAATTTCTATAACCAAATCAAATTCATCTCTGCAGTACCAGCTGTCCTTGAAATTAATGGCTATGTCTACACTTACAAAGTTAAATCGACTTTGTTAACCTTATTAAGTTAACCTTATTAAGTCAACTTAACAAATTGGCTACATTTTAAGTCGACCTTGTTAAGTCGACTTAACAACAGAGAGCCGTTATATTGGCTTTAAGGCGACTTAATAAAGTCGACTTAGCATTAATCCCCGTCTACACTGGCCTTAAGTCGACTTAAGGAGTCGACATAAGGGTTAAGTCAACCTAAAAGGGGGTGTTATTAAGTCGACTTAAGCTTTCCTTAAGTCAACTTAAGGAAATGCTTAAGTTGACTTAAGAAAAGCCCAGTGTGGATGCAACTTTGTTTAGGTTGACTTAAGCGTCCTTAAGTTAACCTAACTTGCCAGTGTAGACGCACCCGATGGTGCTAGGCCAGAGAGAAGTTTGGTCTTATGTATATGGGCGCACAGTATAAAGGAGGCAAATACCCACTCTTTTGAAGTAGATATATATCCATCTCTGGAGATGTTGACCTTGCGTTTAGAAGATTCCGCCAGTCTGTCACGCACATGCTAGTAAATGAGAAATCTTCTACTGCTGGCACAAAGTTGATGTACTAGTTTCCAATGGGGATTTTGTCTGTGAGCACATCCTAATTTTATAATGTTTGAATTTTCAATTAAATTAGTGTACTTGACAGGGATCTTATTCCTCTGGAGGTTTGTGAATTGTATTTCTGAGTTTTCAAACGGAATCCCAAGAAACTGAGCAAATATGCCCCAAACTTTTTTTGGGGTGAACATTATTGGGGGTGGGGGAGGGTGTTTATTTTTAACACATCAAAATGTCTTTATTCTCTTCCTGAGACACTAAATGGTGTTAATTACAGTACATCACAGTCATTTAGTCAAAATGGCATAAAAGATCATTCTTTCTGCAATATTTTCTTATCCGATATATTAATTTTTGAAGAGGGATGATGAGGAAAGAAATTCAAATGTGTAACTTGTATTGATCTAATCATTTTTGAAGATTACTATTCCCATTTCATTGCCCAGAAACCTCTGTCACAAAGAGCCTGATTAGCCATTGCCTTATGTAGTCACTGACATCTGTACAAAATAGGCCAAATCACAATGGCAATACAGATACTTTGCACAAGTGTCAATGGTGGCACAAGATGTAGGGCAATGGAGAAATAAAACTCAGAGGCTATGTCTACACTTAGAAATTTAGGTCAACTTTACAAAGTCAAGTTTACTAAGTCAACTTTAAGTCAACCTTCTTAAGTTGACTTAGAGAGTCTACACAGAACTCTTAAGTCGACTTAAAGCTGATCTTACTAAGTCGATTTAGAGAGTCTACACTAGACTACACTCTGTGTATTCTGATTTGCTTTTAAATTAGTTCTATTTCTCAATGACACAGTGGACACCAAAACTCTATGTTTTCCTACTTAGCCGTATATGATAACTTTAGCACCTTGAGTAGGAGATTCCACAGAATCAAAATAGATTCAGAGTGCCAGAGGTTGATCTAATAATAGTGCCTAGTGTGTTGTATATGAGTGTAAATCCAAGGGCCCCTCATCCACTGTCAAACCTGTCTTCTCAGATTGCTGTTTCTGAAGTTAATCCAGTGTTGATTGTGATATTCAGGAAAATAAATCCTTTCATGACAGATCAATTACATGTCCCTATCAATGTTGACAGCTAATGATGTTGCCAACTCTTCTCTTAAATAACAATGTAAAGGAAGTGCAGGATGAGGAAAATAACTAAAGATGAGGGAATATTAAGATACATATATCTGCCAATTGATAGGCAGAAACTCAGACTAGAGCCCTGTCATCTCTACTGCCTGAGCCCAAAAGGATATAAACAGGATCAGAGTTAGGGGTTAACAAGCAGGGCAATTGCGCAGGGCCCTATAACATAGGGGTTCCCACAAACTAAGTTACAAGCAGTGGGATTCAGGCATCAACTTTGCCCCAGGCAGTTTGGCTTAGCGTTTGGTCCTGGACAATCAAGCTTGGGCTTCATTTTCAGTCATGGGCAGTTGGGCTCAAGCTTTGGCAGGATGGGGGTCCACTCCTTAGTTTCTTCCTTGGGTCCCAGAGAGTCTAACGCTAGACCTGCATATGAGCAAGACAATAGAAGTTGTGGTAAGACACTGATTTGAAAGGTGTTCTTCAGATCCCATCATACATGACCTGCTTATCTATGAAGCACTATACAGAACTATTCAGCTATCCCATTCTGCTTTATAACCCAGACTGTGGACTGGCAGGTGTGTTTTACCATTGTAGTATCTGAGTGCCTCACAAATATTAAAGGAGTTATCATTGTGAGGCAGGGAAGCATTGCTATTACAGAATGGTAAAGAGATCCTGCAGAAACCACTGTAATAGAGTCTGGTATGGAATCTAGAATTATAGTCCACATATCCTTCTGCTTGATGACTATTTGATATTGCTCCAAGGTGTTTTTTTCTTTTGTCTCTATACATTATGGTTCGTTGTTTTGCTCCTTTTCTCTTCCTTTCCCTCACTCTTTCACTCCCTAGTTGGCTACCTATATAAAGCTTCTGGGGGAAATAGCAAACCTAACCCTCTTCCAAACTCTTCTGTATAAAGCAAAGGGATTGAAGAAACTTGTATCCACATCTGTGCATATTCTATCAGTATTTATAGTCTCAGCACAGCCCTGGCCAAGGACTCACCAGTCATGGAGACCACAAACTGTGTTAGCCTTTGCGGAGTTTCTTCCAGGTGTAGGATGGAACATACTGAGGGCTCAGCACAAGGATGTTTATGTTATTGAAAACTTTGCTGTAATTGTTCTGTGGATAAACAGGCTACACCAGTTTTCAGGCGTGAAGTCTCGCATTCTCACTGGCACTTAAACTCACTTCAAAGAAAAAAGTGCTCATGTGTTTGTCCCATCATAGTGTATCTTCCCTGAAAATTTTCTGAGAATGATAGCAAAGAACATGATCCTCTAAGTAAGTCACTCTATACCCACAAATGATTACTATAATCAATCAGGTTAAGAGTAGCAAACTTGGTATCTTTATATCTAGAAACTGATCTATCTTACTAATTAGATCAAATCCCAAACTCTTTGCTTCCAATCTTATTCAGGAACTGTCTTAAAAAGTTACACATTTTAGTTAAAGCCTCCCTCCTGAAAATAATTAATTAAAATTCTGACATTGAAATTAATGTGTGTATGGTTTTTTAAAAAAGCTTTTAGGCAAATTACAGTAATAAGACTAATGACTGTGTTTCTCAAAGCACACTTCCTCCACTAGGCACTAGGGCCATTATATAATCTTTATCTAATAAATATGTTGTAACAACATTATGAGCCAGATTCTCTTTTCTTGATACCAGGATAAATCAGAAGTAACTCCACTGAAGTCCATGCAGTTATACTGGTGTAAAACTTAGTGAAAAGAGATCTAAGATATATGGAGCAGTCTGTGGCATTTATCTCCTGGCTCATGTTGGGGGTGGTGCAGAACTGTATTGTCTTCTGTGGAATATTCCCTCCTACCAGCAGTGGGGTAGTACAGCTGCCCCATAAGTGCTCCTAGCCAATTCCACTGACCAGTGTGAAGGATGTGTCCTAGTTGTACCTCTCATAGGCTATGTCCACACTGGCAAGTTAGTTCGAATTAAGGAGGCTTAATTCGAACTAACTAAAGCCATGGCTACACTAGGGTTTAGTTAGTTTGAATTAAGGGCTTCCTTAATTCGAACTGATATGTTCGAATAGGGCTTCAGAAGTAAGGCTTTAATTCGAACTAACTAGTTCGAATTAGCCAAGGTGGCCATGTTAATTCGAACTAATTTCTTAGTTCGAACTAACCGGCCATTGAAATGAATGGGGATCGCTAATTCGAACTAAGCAAGTGCCATGAATGGCACTTGCTTAGTTCAAACTAACTTTTTCTAGTTCGAATTAAGCTAATTTGAACTAACTAAAATTAGTTTGAATTAGTTAGTTCAAACTATCTAATTCGAACTAATTTTAGTAAGTGTAGACATAGCCATACAGCCTTCCTTCTGATGGACATCACTCATTTTATTCCCAAAGTCATCTACAAATCAGATGTCCCCTAACTTTCTTTACTGATCACTTGTATCAGGGTGGCTTTAAATGTCCTGGTGTCTGGGACCAGTCAACCCTGTTCATTTATCAGACTCAGCTGGAAAAGGAACAAGTGATTATAAAAGCCACTCAGTTAAGAAGGAGCTGCAAGATGGAAATAGACTCCTTCAGTAGGCCCTCAGGCAGGGGGATGGAAGGACAAAGTGCTTCCTCCTTTCGGCACTGAGAGAGGCAAAGGGAAATGCCTTGAAAGAGACTTCGGTGTGGCAGTGAGTCCTTCCTGGGCAGGCCAATTGCTCACACATGATGGAGAATACGGGCAGGCGAGGCTGAGAAACTGAGGCAGCTCAAAGACAGGCTGGGTAGGTGGTCTGGTTATACCCCTCAGTTCAACATTGTTTGATTGTGGAAAGTGCAGAGTACTCTGACTCCCATCCAGCAAAACATTTAAGCATGTGTTTAAGTGCCTTGCTGCATCAAGGCCAAACTGCTCAGCAGACTCAAGTCCTAAAAGCACTGTTTAAAAATAGCCGTAGGTGCTTTATGTGCAATCACTCTTCCCATAACCCCAGTCTCTGGCTATGGTAATGCAGCTCATTAAGTAGGATTTCAGAATGACATTCAGAACTGCACTGCAATTTTATTTTACACATTTGGTTAGTTGTTGAAATGCTATGGGTTATCCGTTGGGGTTTCTAGTCACAGTTAGTTATAGCCACAGTTACAGAATTATTCCTATATTGGAGAGCGTGAATCCGAAGTTATAGTTAGTTGCTTTTAGCCTGTTGGGCTAAGTAGAAATTTTCTGTTACATTTTAGTCCACTGTGAGAGTCATGATACAGGACACAATAAATGTTCAGTTAAATCTATGTTTTTAACATGAGTGGAAAAAAAAAAACTAAGCTGAGATTTTCAAAGATGGCTAGGGGATTTAGATGCCCAAGTTTCATTAAAATCAGTAATGGCTTATTTTGAATAACTTTGAAGAATTCATCCCGTAGGTAATTTTATTGTTTTTAATCGATGCAAATATTACTCCTCTTATTTCTAGAAACACAAAAGCCAGTTGAGGGCTTACACAAATAGAACATCGGATGAATCAGTGACAAGTATATAGTCATGTCAAAATAGACCAATATAAATAAGTCATAGAGTTGCACCTCAATGCTCTTCAAGGATTTTGCAATACTATTCAGACCATTTTGTGATAGACCTGCACCAGGCTCTTTGGCTATGTCTACACTGGCAAGTTAGTTTGAATTAAGGAGGCTTAATTCGAACTAACTAAAGCCATAGCAACAGTAGGCTTTAGTTAGTTTGAATTAAGGGCTTCCTTAATTCGAACTAATAAGTTCGAATTGGGCTTTAGAAGTAAGGCTTTAATTCGAACTAACTAGTTTGAATTAGCCAATGTGGCCATGTTAATTTGAACTAATTTCTTAGTTCGAACTAACCAGCCATTGAAATGAATGGGGATCGCTAATTCGAATCAACTAAAATTACTTCGAATTAGTTAGTTTGAACTAACTAATTCAAACTAATTTTAGCAAGTGTAGACATAGCCTTTGAGAGCTAGAGTTATGGAAGAGCTATTAAATATCCACACAGTCCCAAATAAGAAATTTCATTTGTTACAGTACATATAGTTTTACAGGATACTTGTGAGTTTATTACAAAGAAACATATAGCAGATGGAACCTTTTCAGATTAGGGGATGTGTCTGTTTATATATACACATTAAACATCAATGGTAAGTCATGATTTGATCTTTTTAGCAGTACTGAAGCAGAGAAGATATGGCACAAGATTGACAGGGCCAGTGTCCTCCATGCTGTTACAATCCTTAGTGTCTGGTCTCAGTACAAGATATATGACTTTGCAATACCTGATGATTAGGTGCTTAGTCCTTTTGCTACAGTAGTAGACAATCATGTTCTTAGTGTTGAAAATCCCAGATTCCACCTCTACTGACAGCCAAAGCAGGATTGGTTACACCAGTGTCCCATATTTGGAGCTAGGGTTCAGTCTAGAATCTTCATGGCATAGCATTATCTGCTAGTTGGGGCAGCTGTAGTGATGGAAAAGAAAGAATAACTTCCCACCAATGGAGGATCCAGCGTTGCTAGCTGGGGAAGAGGTATAGCCTGGATGACCAAGATATTTGCCAGTTCAACCTCCATCAGTGGAGCTACCCTTAAACTCTGGCTATAATGTAAAGTTGCTCACTCTTTGTAGAAAATCTCAAGGGATGATGGCTGTGGAATCACCTCTTGCCTTCTGTCAAATTCAATTTCACCTGTGGGGCAGTAATCCAGGATGGCATAAATAAATATAATTTACCCTTCTGAATAACTGGCCTCCTCATGGTGATGAACATAAGGGCAAATTTTGCTCTAAATTCTGCTGGTCTGGAAGGAACCCCAGCAATGGAGCCATGTATTTCCAAGATACTAGGCTGGAGCCAAGACTTGGGGAGCTGTGAAGGGGATACGCTCCCTTTGTAATATGGAGTGCAGCTCCACAGGGGATCCTTATGCAACAGCATACCAAAAGAGTCTGGTGGCAGGGTGAGGTGGGCCAGGAGCACTTCACTAGGTAGCAGGCTGGCAGAGATTACCTCCACCTGGAGAATGAGGGAATCAAGACACCAATTATGACACTTAGTATCACAGTCTGGTTCCTCATCTGCTTCTTTGGCAGTACCACTACACATTGCCCCTTGCTTAGGGTTTGTGGCAAACCCTATTTAATGCACACAAACAATGTGGCAAAAGAATTTAATGATGGAGGAAAGGTGCGTGGAAAGCCAGACGAAGGCCATTATACTTACTTTTGTAGCTTACAAAAAAAAATTAAATTAATATAGAACACATTAGCTGGATTAAAAACTGGCTAATTGATTGGTCTCAAAGTCCAACTGTAAACTGGGACTCATCACTGAGGAAGTCTATTTTTATTGGTGTTCCACAGGATTCTGGTCTTAACCCAATGCTATTTAACATTTTTATCAGTGATGTGGAAGAAAAGATGACATCTTCACTGATAAAGGTTTGCAGATGATACAAAAATTGGGGGAGTGGTAAATAATGACGAGGAAAGGTCACTGATTCAGAGCAATCTGGATCACTTCATAAACTGGATGCAAGAAAACATTTGTGTTTTAATGTGGCTAAAAGTAAATGCTTACAACTGGGAACAAAGAATGTAGGACATGCTTACAGATGGGGACTCTATCTATGGAAGCAGTGACTCTGAAAAATTTTGGGGGGGTAATGGTGGATTAACATGAGCTCCTAATATAATTCCGTGGCCAAAAGAGTTAATGTGATACTGGGATGCATAAATGGGAATCTTGCATAAGAATAGAGAGGTTATTTTACCTCTGTATTTTTTTCACTGACTTTTTTCTACTGGAATACTATGCCCGGTTATGGTGCCCACAACTCAAGAAGGCTGTTGATAAATTGGAGAGGTTTCAGAGAAGAGCCATGGAGAATGAAAACATTCCTTCTAGTGATAGACTAATGATGTGCTCAATGTATTTAGCTTAACATGGAGATGGTTAAGAAATGACTTAATGACAGTCTGTAAGCACCTATACGAGGAACAAATATTTAATAATGGTCACTTCAGTCTACTGCAGAAAGGTATAACATGATTCAATGGCAGAATGTTGAAGTTAAACAAATTCAGACTGAAAATAAGTTGTAACTGTTTAACAGTGAGAGTAATTAACCATTGGAACAATTTACCAAGGGTCGTGGTAGAGTCTCCGTAACTGACAATTTTTAAATCAAGACTGGATGTTTTTCTAAAAGATCTGCTTGACGAATTACTTTTAAGTTGTTCTATGTCCTGGGGTATATATCAGGTCAAACGAAATTATCATTATGGTTCCTTCTGATCTTAGAATTTATGAATCTGTGAACCTGGGATCTATTCCCAACTCTGTTGTTGGATTGCTGAGCGAATTTGGGCAAGTCATTCACCTTCCTGTGTCTTAGTTTTCCCATGTGTGTTATGGGGATGATGGTGTTGACCTTCTTTGAAACATGCTTTGAGATCTATGGTTGAAAAGTGCTATATAAGAGCTATGTATATATATCCCAAGTCCTCATCTGTGTGACACACAGGTTGGTTTTGTAATGTTCACCTTGGGGCCCAAAGATATTAACTCTTCTCCTGTCCTTTGAATAAAAAAAAAAAAAGATTGCATTCCACATTGATAGACAGATGCTTTGTGTTCACATGGAACTGAAAATATGAAATGCTAGAGGAAAGTTCTGGTTGAGTTTGCTTCTCAGAGTTTGAAACTCACAGAATTAAATATTTTCACATCTACTCTCTAATTAATTAAGTTTGTTACATAATGTCAGCACCGGGAAGCAGATTAAACATTTTATATCAAAAGCTCATTTAAATTAAAAAAAAAAAATCTGGCAGCAGTTCATGTTTCAGATACCTTTGATGATCAAAGAAGCAGTAGTTGTTTAACTTAGATCTAGATCAAAGCTGTTTTGAGGTGGTCTGCTGAGGTTTGTTATTTATTTATTTATTTATTAAGTGCTAAAAGCCAGCTCTTTATTGGCATAGCTATAGGATAGGAGTCATAGCCCTGAAAATAGAAGCCTATGATTAGTAAGAAAATAGATATATGTTTTGATCTGAGGACACTGGCAGGTTTTGAATCAAATCCATAGTATGTGGGACACTGGTTGTACAAGCTGTCCCCATGGTCTATTTTCTTGTACCCAGACCCTGTGAACTGTGTTTGATATTCACACATTTTAGGGGGTTGGGGAAACAAAGTTGGCATGGGCAGAAATTGTGGATTCAGACTGTGCTTAAAGAGTCATTTTTATTCTATCAATCTCATAACATTTTTTAATTTTGCAGGTAGGAGGCTGCATTAATTTGAAGGATAGTCTATAGTACCAGTTCTTCAAAGAAAATAATTAAGAGAGTAGAAAGAGATCAGATGCCCATTTCCCTAGATAAAAACATTCTTTTAAGTCACCGTGCCATATCTTGGTGTCATTAAAATCAATTGCAAAATTCTCATTCTCTGAAATTAGACCAGGTTTGTTACCTCAAGGAAGTATTTGGCCAGTTGGGATACTGATATACTGACTGGCACATGCCCAGCAGAAGATATGGCCATAAAAGATAGAATTGAGCATGGTGAGCTGCAGAGCCCTTGTTGCTGATCCTCTAAACTGGAGCAACTTACTCTCTCATTTTCTGCTGAGTCACACTTGGTTCTGAACCACATACATACTTTTATCCACCATGTTAACCAAATGTCATTGATCAGTAAACTCCCTCCATCATAATAGGATGCCAGTCATCTTGCCAGAGATTCAACTCCTTCCTCTTCCCTTTTATCTCCTTCTGGTGTATGGAAGTGCAGGTTTTAGCTCTTTATACTGTACTGAATTAATCAATATACTTGAATAGCAGGACATCAATTTTTTCTCTGTGTTCTTCCTCAAAAAAATGTCATATAGCTAGTCACTGGCAAGTAAATGGAAATAATTCTATCCACCCTCCCCTCCAGAAATCCCATAAAACACCTGTGTAAGCTACTGTGCACTTACACCACAATAAATCAGGAGTTATTGTAATCGCAGCAATCAGAATTACTTCTGATATACTCCAGTGTTAAGTGAAATTAGGCTTTGACTCTATGGCTATGTCTACACTGGCAAGTTAGTTCGAATTAAGGAGGCTTAATTCGAACTAACTAAAGCCATGGCTACACTAGGGTTTAGTTAATTCGAATTAAGGGCTTCCTTAATTCGAACTAATAAGTTCGAATAGGGCTTCAGAAGTAAGGCTTTAATTCGAACTAACTAGTTCGAATTAGCCAAGGTGGCCATGTTAATTCGAACTAATTTCTTAGTTCGAACTAACCGGCCATTGAAATGAATGGGGATCGCTAATTCGAACTAAGCAAGTGCCATGAATGGCACTTGCTTATTTCGAACTAACTTTTTCTAGTTCGAATTAAGCTAATTTGAACTAACTAAAATTAGTTCGAATTAGTTAATTCGAACTAACTAATTCGAACTAATTTTAGCAAGTGTAGACATAGCCTATAAGTCTACACCCTAAATGGCAAAACAGTTATTTGCGATTCTTCAAAAACCACATTGTCTACTTGAATGATGATTTGTAAATGAAAAGGGGTTTAATTTTAAAGAAAGGTGAAACTATTTTGGCATTAAAAATGTGCCTCACTGCCTTCTGAGCCTCCTTTCATATTCATTCCTCACATTGTTTGTATTTTTATTGCCATGACTCTAAATTCTTGATGAGAAAGGCATGCGGAAATTTGGTATTTCAGATCCCAGAGCGTGGTATTCTGGGGAAATGTATTATAATGTAGTGTGATAACTGTTCCTTTTCTTACTCTTTCAGCAATGTATAAATTCATTCATTCTCCTCCACAAGCAATTTACATTATATTTTACTTAATATGCTTCCTTTGTTTATAAGTTTGTCACTGTGTTTTACTTTATTTTTTTCCCCATTTGTTATACACAACAGTACAGGATTCTCAAAATAACCTTAAGGCCCATTTGAAGACTCAATTTTATCTGTGTAAGTGATAACAAGCCAAATGAGTGTGGTTTTCTTGCTGTGAAAATGATGTGGTTTTAAGGTTTCACTCATTGATTTTAGTGTGACACTAAGTATTCAGGAACTTAATTTGTTAAGAACCATTTTCTTCCACAGCTGCAGGGCTGAATTTTGAAACCCTTACATTGTTGAGAAGTTGCCCTAGCTGGTGTTACTCATGTGAGTGACTGCTCCTAAGACCTCACTAAAAACAAATAAGATTTCACATCTTATTAGGTTATGGACTCCAAATAAATAACTGGGGACTTCATCTGGATAGTTCTTACTACTGTGAATTGAATGTGCCAGCTCATGGCATTATTCCATAATGTCTTCAGTAAATCAGGCATTAAAACAATTAGATCAGACACATATAATAATACATACATTTTGGACTGCCTTATACAGTTCTGTTCAGCACTGACTCGGATTTCCTCCACCCCAGTGAGTGAGTTACTTATGTTCCCCACAGAACCACATTATCACCCACTTCCTGGTGAAAGGTGGATAAGCAAAATTTGTGTCTAGATTTTGTAAATTTCCAAGACAATTTGAAAAGACTGATTTCAGACATTTTGAGGCCTTTCTTATTTTATTTTATTTTATTTTAATGACAGAATAGACACAATGGCCCAATGTTTGCAAATCTCTACCCCAAAGTTAGGTCATTGCTGTTGTATTTCTAACCACAAACTCTCAGTAGATGTTTGCCAGCAACCTGGGACAGTCAGCACAAGCCTTCCCAGATGTTAGTTTACCAGGAAATGCCTGATATATAGAATAGTCATTTCTTTAATACACTGGTCAGTGTGCATGTGTGTTGATGTTCTAGAAACATTTCAGTATCATGCAACCCATACAAAGCATTTTATGCCGGATGCATGAACAGGCCCAAAAGGGCATACATCTGCTAACTTACTCATATGAGTTGGCTGATGGCATCATAACATAAATTAATCTTACCCGTTTGCAGTGAAATGGGTTTGGTACTCTAATATGCCAAACCATTTAAAACATATTTTCTGAATGTCACATCAAAACATGCACTGTAAGCTTTCTGATGTTTGGATAAAGACTGGATCATGTTCCAAGAGTTTTTTACCCATGATGTTTTGCCATCATAGGAATGCAGGTGTTGGAATGGAATGGCATCCCCTTGACTGCACGAACTTATGAAGAAGTCCAGAGTATCATTAGTCAACAGAGTGGGGAAGCAGAAATATGTGTAAGACTGTGAGTTTTTCCCCATCTTTCTGTTTCCATTTTTTTTGGCTCTTCATGGCTTTTTTTATTTACAATTGTTAAGGTGGAACCTTTGCGAGCCTCGAGGATTTGTACATGTATAAATAACTAGAAAATGACTTTAGTATGAGTTTTGGAGGTTTCCTTGTTCTGTAATAAATCATTAAAAATACAATAAAAGGATGATTTAAAAGAGATTTTAGCTATTCATGTTTTTATCAATAATGATGTCTCCCTTTCCAGGACAAATTCTGCTCTCATTACACAGCTATAATCCCATTGAATTCATTGGGGGTTGGCCAGTGTAAAGAGATAGGAATTTACCTTCCCATTACTTCTGTTGAAATATGTTATATTAGGACGGAAGCTGTAACTCATCTAAACACCAGGAGAAATGTATGTATTCCAATATAATCTTACATTCAATCCATTAAAGATTTCACCTTAAAAGAATCATTTTCTCAGCACATTACTTTAATGGCGTTGCAAATTTATATCAGCTAAGAAGGGGCCATGCTTGGGAGCTGCTTTCTCTCATTAATCACTTCTCATTTATATACTTAATAAAACAACAAGGGTATGAGGAAAGAGTTTCTTTTGTCTCAGGCTTCTCATTGCTTTCTTTAGGGACCTCAACATGCTTTCAGATTCTGAGAATCCACAGCATTTGGAACTGCATGACCCAGTAAAGGCTGGTAGGTGAAAGCAGATTGCTTTCAAATGTATGGACTGGAGAGCCATAAGCACCACAGATGAAAATTATGATTGATATATACAAATTTATTTGCATTTTTAAGCATATAACAGAACCTCATTAAATGTTTGGTCTGTGAATTTTGTTCCTAAATTGCATAAAAATAAATGTTCTCTGCTCTAATTAGCTTATGAAGTTTTCCAGTCCAGACTTTGGAGTCTCTTTCGTGCTCATATCGTTTTCTTTTTGCATGAATTTGCTCAGCAGTGACTTGAATTTATTATTTATTTATTTAAACAAAAAAGTTGGATTAACTGCTGTCATACTGAAGTACGGTTCTTAGCACAAATGGAAGAGTACTAGAAGCTATAGACATGGTGTAAATCAACAGCTGAAGATCTGGCCAATAACCTTCCTGTAGCAA
The DNA here is from genome assembly GCA_007922175.1 of Pelusios castaneus. Lineage (NCBI taxonomy): Eukaryota > Metazoa > Chordata > Testudines > Pelomedusidae > Pelusios > Pelusios castaneus. The sequence continues at coordinate 1,392,114 of ML685945.1, read as the reverse complement.
AAGTGAAGTCCACTTCATGACTAAAGAAGATACCTCCTAAAGGGTTATGAGATAGCCGGGGTTAGATGACATGGTGTTAGATAGGAAGAGAGGGGGAATCTGTTGTCTTCAAGTTCTTTTTGCCCTGAAATTTGGAGTCAGATCTTCAAATAGTGGAAGTAAAGGCAGGCAACCTGGACATCTTTGATTTATTTTAAAGATCAGTGTTTTGACCCACTGCTGGACTGCCATAGGACTGAATGGTTTAGCAATTATCAATGTAAAGCTTTTTTACTTCAATCCAGTAGACAAGGCAAAGTCCCCAGGAGTCGATCCTAAGCAGCTGGCTGCGGAGCTCCAAAAGGTTTCCCTACAGCAGTCCCCGTTGGTTGCTTCCTCTGGACTGGAGAAAGGATCTCATGTCCATTCTGGCACTCCCTCAGCCACCCCCAGTGCTGTCCCCAGCCCTGGCCAGCCTGGTTCACCCTCGGTGAGCAAAAAACGACACAGCAGCAAGGTAAGATACTTCCACTTGGGATATTCTGCTTAGTTGTCCAGTGAAAAAAATATGGTCACAAAAAGTGAGTCATTATCTTCCTCCATGTCCTCTCTACTGTAGCATCAGAGGACGACCTCACACATGTCAATGAATTTACCCACCCCACACTGTCAAGATGGAGATGACGATTATTGTTTCTGTTTTATAAGTGAGGAACTGGGGCACAAATATAATGTGACTTACCCAGGATTGCACAGGATGTCTATGACAGAGCCAGGAATTGAACCAAGATTTTCTGAGTCCAGTTTGAGGATTTTAGTAAAAAGACTGTCCTCTATTCATCCCATTTCTGGTCTTTCATGTGCCATCCTGTCTGATCTGTAGTGAAATATTGGCTTTAGGGAAGCCAGAACTCCTACTGACCTCATTGGATCTGTCTACACTGCAATTAAAATCCCACAACTGGCCCATGCCAGCTGACTCGAGTTCATGAGGCTTAGGCTAAGGAGTGGATTAACTGTAATATAGACATTGAAACTCAGGCTGCAGTCTAAGATCTGGGACCTTCCCATTGCCCAAGGTCTTAGAGCGTAAGCCTCAACATGAACCCAGACATCTACACTGCAGTTAAAAAATGCTTTAATGCAAGCCAGCTATGGTTTTTTTAATTGTAGTGTAGAGATATCTACTGAGGCCAGGATTTCACCCAGGAAAACACAGCGCTGAAAAGTTATAAATGATAAATAATCATAATGGCACTAATTATAAGAATTGCTTTGAGCTCCAAGAAGTGAGTTAACAATGTTAACATTAAGATCTGTCTTTCTCACTATCCCATTCCAATGTGTTAGTTATTAACTGTTCCCTTAGATCTTCTTTATCAAATATTGTCGAATTCTCAGCTGAACCCACATATTCAAAAGGCATTAGCAATATTTTTATATTGGAAGCTGGAAAAAGGACTATAAATTTATGTATCACTTCCCTACATTTTCATCAAAAGATTTGTTGCCTGCAATAGAAATCAATGTTGCAAAGACCACACTTTTTGTGCAATTTGCAAGAAAGAGTGCTCAAGTATGTTCTAAATAAGAGTATCATCATTTATAAGATAGCAAAAGGCTGAACATTATGGACAGTTCCAAATATTAAAGCAGTGTGCTTCCTTTTTATGTTTCGATCTCAGTATAGCATTTTATAACGTCTCCTATTATTATTTCTTATTTTTATTTATTTCTACTGTGGTAATCCTAAGGAGCCCCGGGCATGAATCAGAACACCATTGTGCTAGGGCATTATTAACACAGAAGAAAGATGGTTCTTACCTCAAAGACCTTACGATCTAAATAAATCATGGTGGATCTAAGTACCTTTCATGAGAGGTGAACACATGAATCTCTTTCTCTCTCTCTCATTCAGCTGTCCCAGCTGGAAGAAGCTCAGACTTATAATTAAAGGGCCGCTGTGGGAAAATTGTGTCAATGAGCTAGGTTGTGTCTTTAGTGGTGATCCTTTATGTTTTATGTGGCAGTGAGTTTATAGTTCTGATCCCTCAAAAACAGTGTGTCTTGTAGAAAAGAGCTTTCCCCTATTTGTTAGCCATTCTAGTTTGGATGTAAATTGTTGTCCTTCAGGAGTAAATATAGTAGGAGGCTAAGCTTTAACTGGCCAGAAATCCCATAGATGGGTTAAGAATAAGCTAGTTCATGCCAATAAGGCATATATAAAAGACAATGTTTCACAGAGGAAAGCAATCCAACGTGCATAATTATTTTAAAAGGTACAAAAAAACTAAATAAAAGGGGTGTTCACATTAAGAAGACTAAGTAATTAAAAACTGTTTTTCTGCAAATCATATAAATATGTATTTCCTATATAATAATCATGACTATCAGTGATATACCTGGTGTCTGTTTCTTGATCTATAGAACAAATTCATGACTGTACAGAGATCTGTTAGATCAGTGTTATAACTCATGGAATGTGGAGCTCCATGCTACTTTTGATTTACTACATTGACAGTCAGACTACAACCTTGATGCCATCACTTTTGCAAAAGTTTCATGACAGCCTAAATATTCCAAACTGGTCTTCCTTTGGGTAGTGATCATATTTCTAGCAAAGAAAATCTTTTGCTTAAAGGTTGTGTATAGCACATTTGATGTACTCCAGAAATAATGTAGAATCTCTTTGATATTCTATAATGCAGTTTCCTTCACATTTAATACTTTGTCCCATTACCATGGAGAGTGATAGAGTATAACACCAGAGTCTGGCATTACGGGAGCTCCTCATCACAGTAATGACAACCTCCCCTGGCAAGTGTGACTAAGCACCAGCACTTATATAGAAAAAGAAATGTAAAAAAAGAAATTAAATGATGTTAAAGAGAAGGGAGTTAACATTTGGAGTCATGAATGGCCTACATCTTGTCTGTTTCTTTTCTAGACTGTTGCACGATCATGTTGCAGTCCAGATTACATGCTGGATTCTAAGAATCTAGCTATAAATATCCTTCAGGAACAATTTTCTTAGTCTTTTGAAGAACAGACTACTTTCTAAGTACTTGAAGTACCTAACTCCCGCTGAAGCACGAGTGAGTTGCTTTTTTTCTGCCAAATTAATCTTTATTAATGCCCTGATTCAGCAAGATACTTGCTCACATGCCTCTCTTTAAGCATGTGAGCAGTCCCACAGAGTGACATTTCGACCAACTAACTTAAAAAAAAACCCTACTTGAATATTTAAATTGAAGTATGTGCTTAAGTGTCTTGCTGAATCAGGGCCTAACCAAATAAATAAGGATAATTTTTGAAAGCTCTAAAATTGTTAAAGCATAACTGAGGAATTGACAATGTTTCATATAGTGTATGAGTATTTTTGCAGATACACATTATGGACAACCTGCCCTAGATTCCACAAAATCCCTGCTTTCAGCCTAAAGTTTATCAAATGATGTTTCCTGACAGATGAGACATTTTCTTTTTACCTAGTATTTGTGATGAATCAGCCATGAAATTTTTGAGTTTCTAAGTTTTTGAAATATAAGTCTGCATCCACCCTAAAATATCTTATATCTGCTTTCCAGCAGCATTGCAACATAGTTAACCAGTGCTACTCGTCTTATCAGCTCGAGGAAAGACAGAACTCACCCTTTCTGAGCACCATCCCATGAAAACCTGCCCTGAGCTATCAATGAGTAAAATTAATCCCTTTGCAAAGGAACTCACAGAAGCTGGGACTGGATGACAGGGGATGAACCACTTGCTAATTGCCCTCTTGTGTTCATTCCCTGTGAAGCACCTGATACTGTTGAAGACCGGTGCTAGGCTGGATGGACCATTGGTCTGACCTGGCAGTTCTTATGAACCATTTAAACACTGTTCTGAGGGCTTAAAAGGAGTGTAAATGATGCAGAGGCCAGGAATGAAGAAGGGAATTTTATTTAGCAGGGTCTTTGACTATTTTTTTCAAAGTTTGAGTGGCTAATTTTAGGAGTTGTTTGGTATCCATATTTGTAACTTGGACAATTCTGTTGGGACTTGGAACAGTGCATAAACTCATAGGTCTGGTGTAATTTAACAGCTGTCACCTGAATTGCTCACATTAAAGGAGTTTGCAAGGTCCTGAGTAGAGTGGGTCAGAAATTTTCCACTGAAATTATTTTTTGTCAGGAAATGCAGTTTTGAAGAAATCTAAGTTTTCCCACAAACTTTTTACCATGGAATTTTTTATTGATTTTCCCGTTGGGAAAAATCTAAATGAAACATTTCTGGTAATTTTTACCTGAATCAAAATACTTCACTTTGTTGAGGTAACCTGAAACATTTTGTTTTCAGGCAGTTCAACATTGAACATCTGCCTATGGTTCTGTGGTGCCCCATGGGAATTGTAGTTCAGGTGCTTCATGTCCTTTTCTCTCCTATGGGCTAGGCTCTTTGGCTGAACTATATTTCCCATGATGCACTGCCACATTCTTCTGATTGAGCTGTGTGGGGCATCAAGGGCATCCCATCACTACAGTGCCTTTTGAGAGATGTTCAGGAGTCTGTTAAGGAAAGCTTTTACATCCCTTTGTTGAGGAGCACAGATAGGTATGGTAATTGGAGTTTACAAATTCTCCTGGTTTAGGAGGAGAGTGTTTTGACCATGTGGAGGGATCAGAGCACAGTGACATAGACTCTGGGCCACTTAAAAATGGATTCATCCCTGTGTGTCTCGGGTGTATCTACACAGCGAGCCAGTTCTGCAAGTCTGCTTCTTATGTCAACCTTTCCCGGTATTAGATCTTACTCAGAAGAGGAGTTAATGCAGCAAGGTGCATCAATAACTCCCAAACACATTTCCAGTAAGAATGTATTTTTTTTTTATTTTTGAGACCACATCTCAAAGAGCATGTGTTCCCCTTTCCATGCCATCCACCTGGATTGATACAAGTTTGCACTCCTCTCCCACTTATTTGTGTCATAGCTGCTACCTACCCATCTTCCAGACCCTTTGGCTGCATCTACACTGGTAAATTAAGTCAACTTAAGCTTGCTTAAGTTGACTTAATTTACTCTGCGTCTACACTACAGTTTCCTTAAGTTGACTTAGGCAGCTTGCTTAAGTCGACTTAAGGAAAATAAAGTTGATTTAATTAAAATTAAGTCGACTTTATAACACCACCTTTCAATTAGACCTAAGGCTTGAGTCAACTCCCTAGAGTCGACTTAAGCCAGTGTAGATGTGGGGTAGCCCTAAGTCGAATTAGGACTACCCCAGGGCTACACCAATGCCCTCCCTGCCGGGGGGGGGCACAGGGGGAGCCTGGCATGCCCTCCCACAGGGTCCTTGTCCCCCTTTGCCCCATTGTACCTAGGTACAATGGGGCAAAGGCTGAGCCCCCTGGCATTGGGCAACGGGTGTCCCCCCTGTCCCTGTGGACCTCCCCTAGGTCCCCCTAAGCCCCTAGAAGTCGACCTAGGCATCCAGTGTGGACGCTCTAGGTCGACTTTTTAAGTTCCCCTTTAAGTCGACTTTATTTTTAAGTGTAGACACACTAAGTCGACTTAACTAAGTCAACTTAAAGTCGACTTAGTTAAGTCGACTTAATTAAAGTCGACTTAAATTAACAAGTGTAGACATAGCCTTTGTTCCCATCTTCACCATGCAGCACAAAGGAATACAGTTCTGCACAACTATGCACCGTGACTATGGATTAAATTTGACATAAGCAAATGCAAGGCCAATATATACTGAAAGGAAAACTTTTTAATAGTTGGTACTCATTGATGGATTCTGAAATAGTTGTAACATTTAAAGATAAAGATCTAGGAGTCAAAATAGACAACATAACAAAGAAGATGGCTCAATATGCACTGGCAGGCCAAAGAGCAAGTAAAAAATTAGATTGCATTAGGAATGCAGGGAACAATACAGAAAGTATGATTATGTCTTTATATAAATTGATGGTTTATCTTTAGCCTGAATATTTCATTTACTTTGGTAACCTCATCTCAAAAAGAGCACTGCAGAAGGACTAAAAAGGGCAATGAAAGCAGCTAGAGATGAGATGCTTCAAAAAAGAGCAAATTGGAAAAAGATTAGGATTCATTTTTCTGGTGGTGTAAGCAGGTGCCTCCCTTCAGAAGTCAGTGGAGTTATGCCCACTTATGTTATAAGGGAATTCGGCCTTAGGACTCTTTAGTGTGTAAAGAAGAGTCAGAGGAGATATCACAGAAGTATAGAATTTAAAAAAAAAAGTTGTGAAGCTCATTTACTATAATAACTAACAATACTTTCGTAGATCTCAAAGCCCTTTAAAAAGAGGGCATCATTACACGTATTTTACAGATGGGGAAACTGAGCCACAGGAAGATGAAGTAAAATTCCCCACGTTACCTTCTAATCCAGTGAGACAGCTGAGGATAGAACCCAGGTCTCCAGAACCCAATTAACAGTTTTATTTAACTTAACTTATTTAGTGTCCTAATAAAATAACAAAAAGAAATTTGATTAAATGTGTAAACAATAAACTTAAACTGGATAACAGGAATTTGTTATGTAATGTTAAATTAATTTTATAAATGTCCTACAGGGCCATGATGCTATTTGCTTTGTGTGATTCTAAAAACGATTTGACACATACCAGATGTGTGACAATAGTCTCCCTGCTGCATTAGCCGCAGGAGAAAAATTACAAGGGTCATCAATTCTCAGTACTCTCCTAATGCACAACCATGTAGTGGCAAGAAGATGTGTTTCCCCATGGCACTTATTCATGTGACATTAATGTAGTAAGGGAGGGTGTGGTTTTCCTCCAAACACTATGTACAAGCCAGCATCATAGAATTTTAATGTTCCTAACAGATTTCTCTCAACAACAACACTGGATGCAGGAATTAGGGGTTGAACCATATTTAGTTCATGCAGAATTTTTGATATTTTTTAGGTTGTACATATTGGGCCAGATTGTGCCTATCCCTTGTGCAAAGGTGCAGGATGAGAACAAAGAGGTTTTTCTTTCATTTTCACCCTATTTAAGTCACTCTGGACAAGGTCCTGGAGCAACTGCAGTTCTTACTGGGCCTGGGTGAAGAAATATAATTCCATGTTTTAGAGGATTTTGAGATTGCAAAATGTGGTTTCATTCTGATTCAAGATTTACTTTGAAGCGAGTGAAGCCCTGCATCCATGATTCTGAGGCAGTCTTTCTGGTGGATTATCTGAGCACCAGAGATTCTAGGAACCTGGTCTGCCGAGGAGCCATGAGTTTGGGAGCTAGGTCTTTAAGGATCTTGGCTCTCTACCCCATGGGCTGCTGAAGATCTGGGTGTGTGAGCTGGCAGGAAACTAGACAGGATTCCGTCAGGCCCCTATCTGGTTTCTGATAGAGTTTCACTGGAATTGAACCATCTCTGTGAAACATTTTGATTTTGACATATTGGCAAACTCCAACAAAATATCATTGCATTTGACTTTTTCCAACCAGTGCTAATCCCTATATACAATGAAGATAGGGAATTGCTCCCATTTAGTGCACCCAGAGAGGAAAGGACATCGTCCTATCCTTAGGCAAGGTTCAACATATGCACAACCCAAAGCTCCAGCCTCTGTTCTAGGTCTAATCTTGAACTCTTGCTTTTCAATGCATTCGCAAATTCTCTTTGATCCTTTGAGGAATGCAAGACCTGTTTTACAGCATGAACTTATCAGGGCAAGAGGAGTCATATTAATGTAAAGCTGCAACTGCAATTCACATCTTCAGCTTAGAAGAAGGTCAGTCTTCTAAGCATTCTTTTACTGACTGTAAGAGTAGCAAGTTTGTCTTTGTTTGGATCTTTCGTATTTTGCTGCATCCACCAAGGAACCACATTTAGAGAGAATATAAAAGTACTAAAAACTTGACTGTAGAACCTGTTAGACCTTGACTGCATGACCAGTCATTGGCAGAATGGAGGCAGCTCCAGACTGGCGTAAGGACACCATAATATAATGAATCAGCCTTTACTGCATGTCCAGGATATCAAACAAATGGTGATTTTTTTTCTTGAACTGTGGAAACATAATTATCTAAAAACTCAACTGTCCTTATCAGCAATCCATGGACCTCAAGAAGGTAGCATAAGCAGGGGTATACACAGATATGAAAAAGGGGACATGAAGTTTAAATCTGATGCAATATGAGATGGGGACCCAGTGGAGGGATTCAAAGAGGGAAGTGACATGAATACATGGATGGGCAAGGAAGATGATACTAATTGATGGTCACATCCACTTGAAAATTCACTCACTTTCACCCTCTGCTCCATACTCAACTAAGAAATTATGGGAAAATAATTGACTTTGACCTAAATTAGTTTTATCGATGCATTTCTACAGAAGTACAGCTGTGTCATCTTTGCAAAGTGACTTAAACATAGTCTACACCTTAAAATTAGATTGACACAACAATATCACTCGCTGTGAAAAAGATAAGAGCCATTTTTTAAAAAAGCCTTCAATATCCAAGTGTTTTGAGAACCACAATGGGTGCAGCCTCCTGATGGAGGTGGGAGGGCTGAGAGCTGGACTGGGGCACCTGCCACAAGATCCTCTGGTGGTGGGGAAGAGCCTGGAGCCTGGCACAGGCTGCCCGCAGGGTCCCCCTGTGACAGGGGGGCCCAGAGCCACAAGGGGGCAACCAAAGAGCCACCTGCAACTCTGAAGTCAGAGGTTGCACACCCCAGACTAGGTTAATGGAAGAACTTTTCCATAAACCTAGCTCCTGCCCTTTATAGAGGTGTATGGAAAAATCTCTTCTAGCACTGTCAAAAGTGTCTGTAATACAATGGCACAGCTGCAGTGTCTTTAATCTCTCTGGGCTGCAGTTCCCTCTCTGTAAAATGAGTATGATTCTGCTTTCTTTTCCTCCCAAATATTATCTGTCTGATCTGTTTAGACTTTAAACTCTTTGGGGCTCAGACTGTTCCTTGCTCGGTGTTTGTCACATAGAGATCTCAGATGGGGCTCAGTAGGCACCAGTGAAACTACTACTACAATAATAATAAGAATAAGAATAAGAAGGATAATAAGAATAATAGACAGAATCAGAAGAAAAGTGGTTTTCTAAGAGAAACAAAGAGTCTGGTAGCACTTTTAAAGACTAACAAATGTATTTATCCCATGAGTTTTCATGGGAGAAGATCCCACTTTGTAACACGGCTACCCTTTGGATTTCTAAGGTATATGGTAAATAAATCAGTGTAAACGAAGCTTAGTAAAAATGTTAACATTGAAACATTATATTTAACGTATGTGTCTCTCTCTATTTTTTTCATCTGGCAGCCAACTGAAAGCACAAAGTCCACTTCCCATCCAATCACTGGAGAAATTCAGGTAAATATATACAGGATTTATTGGTGTTGAACTTGTTTTGATTTAGAGTGAGTTTTCAGAATGGCCCTGTCTTGTGTGATTTGGGCTGATTCTGAGGCACTTTGGACGCCCAATAAAGCTAATGAGATGATGTGGGGTGTAAAGCAGTGCAGATTTGGTTCTCCGGCTTTATTATCAGTGTGTGAAATACGAGATCAATTCAATAGTAGCATGGGAATTGCTACTGCTCTTAAAGGGGCTAAAAAATAAATTGAATTTGATTCCAGTTGGTAATCCTTGGTCACTCACTGTGATTCACTTCAGAGAATCTGATAGTGAATATATGTATACATGCTTGCAAAGTTTTGCATTTTCCAAGATGCGGTTCAATTTTTTTCCCTGCAGTTTTGAGTAGCTGTATAGATCTGATTTGATTGGACTTCACTGGAGATTTAAAAATTAAAAGTTCATGTGACTCTGGAGATGAAAGTGTAGTTGCCATAGCAAATATTGCTGATAGAGAGAGGATTGCCACCCAATTCACTGTCAGTTCCCATTTCAGGGTCACTTTCTCAAATGGGAGTCCCACTGACTTCAAAGTGCAGGTGTCATGGAGTGGGTAAGCTCTGAATCTCTTAACTGGAAGCCATTTATGCTGTTGCTAGGAAGTTGGGCAAAGCAGCTGGTAGTGTCATTGAAATTATCCTCCTCTATCTACATCTCACACCTTTGTCCACTTCCTACAGTAGCTCAGAGGGCCAAGCAAAATTTAGCTGGTTCAAGCAGCCTCTTTGGTCAGCAATTAGCAGATTTGGAATGAAGAGCAGTAGCACAGATAGTTTGTGGGATACAGGTCAGCTAAACCATAGGTGCAGAGTGGAAAAAGGGACAGAACCACCAGAGACATGGGAGAAATGAAGAGTTAGGCCAGTGTTTTATAGAGTCAAGAGAAGATGACACAGAATTATAGAAACTGGAAGGGACCATGAGAGGTCATCAAATCCCTGCAGTTAGACTGGACATTTAAGGCATGTGGGAAAGGCCCATTTCAAATTATGGGGATTATTTGAACCTGTGCAAGTGAATATTAGCTATTCCCCTGACTGTTTGGGAACAAACCTGTACTGTCAATGGAATAGATTGAGATGGCATCAGTTTGTGAGCACAGGAGACTGACCTCTGGCATCCACACCAACATGCTGGCTATAGGCTATGTACACACGATCAGATTAAAGCGCAACAAGGCAATCGCGCTACAAAACTCACGTGACCTTTATTGCGGGACAACGCGTACACACGTTGCTCCCTGCAACGCAACAAAATTACACGCATTATCGCGGTTGAGCGCAATGACTTCTGGGCACCTATCCCATCGTTCCATTTTCCCCTAAGTTGGCGCTATGAATCATGGGATGAAGGAAAGGAACGCAAAGCGCCATGGGTAAAGTGTCAGTTTCCCATGGTGCTTTGTGTTCCCCTAGCGTCTTCCTCGTTGCCAATAGCAACTCGCGCCTATTTTCAACATTGCAGTGACGCAACGCACCACTTGCAATCAATCGCTACAGCGACAGCATGGATCCTGCTATGATCTCCATTGTCGCCTTCAACATTCTGAATACATCTCGGCTTGTTGCTCAGTACGCAATGAGCTCCGAGTCAGATGAGGACACCGAGGAGCAGGGGCTGATCGATGCCATGCAGAGCAACAGCACCGCGTTGCTCAGCTCCTTCAACGATCATCTGCACACGGTGCAACGCCGTTTCTGGTCGCGAGAGACGAGCACCGAGTGGTGGGATCGCATTGTTATGCAGCTGTGGGATGACGAGCAGTGGGTACAGAACTTTCGAATGCGGAAAGCAACCTTTCTGGAACTGTGCTCAGAGTTGGCCCCTGCCCTGCGACGGAAAGACACCAACATGAGGTCAGCCCTAACCGTGGAGAAGCGTGTTGCGATTGCTGTATGGAAGATGGCGACTCCCGACTGCTATCGGTCCGTTGCAAACCAGTTTGGAGTCGGGAGGACCACCGTCGGATTAGCCCTCTCACAAGTGTGCCAAGCCATCAATCGCATCCTGCTACGGAGGACAGTGACATTGGGCAATGTTCAAGAGATTGTGGACGGCTTTGCTGCCATGGGATTCCCTAACTGCGGGGGAGCCATAGACGGCACACACATCCCTATTTTGGCTCCAGACCATCTCGCGACGGAGTACATAAACAGGAAGGGCTACTTCTCCATGGTGCTGCAAGCACTCGTGGATCACAAGGGTCGTTTCATGGACATCAATGCTGGGTGGTCGGGAAAGGTGCATGATGCCCGCATTTTCAGGAACACTGGTCTGTACCGGAAGCTGCAAGGGGGCACCTTTTTCCCTGATCAAAAAATAACAGTGGGGGAGGTGGAGATGCCCATAGTCATCCTCGGAGACCCAGCATACCCACTGATGCGATGGCTCATGAAACCCTACACCGGGAACCTTGATCGCAGCAAGGAGCGGTTCAATTACCGATTGAGCCGCTGCAGAATGACTGTGGAGTGTGCCTTCGGCCGTTTAAAAGGGCGCTGGCGCTGTTTGTATGGGAGGCTGGACTTGGCGGAGGACAACATCCCTGCCGTGATTGCGTCATGTTGTGTCCTCCATAACATTTGTGAAAGTAGGGGAGAAAAGTTTTCCCCTACGTGGGCTACGGAGGCACAGCGCCTCGAGGAAGCATTCGAGCAGCCAGCCACTAGGAGTATTAGGGTGGCACAAGGAGAAGCTGCTCGCATAAGGGAGGCACTCAGGGAGCATTTCAATGATGCCCTTCCCTAGTTAAGTTCCATGACGCATGAGGTGCACCTTAGGATCATTTCAATAATGTGTATAAATAAATGCATTCTTCAAAGTATTTGTTACTGTTTTTATTGAAACCTGAAAGATGGGGGTGGGGTTACAGGTTGGTGTAGCTCCGGGTCTCGTAAAAGTAGCTTGGGGGGGGGGGGCTGGATGTTGTCCTGTACCGGGGTGGAGGGTGGCCTTCAAAGAAATGCTTTGAGGGACTGTGGTGTGTGGGAGGCATACACGGCTGAACTGTCTGGAGTGGAGCCCGGACATTTATCGCCTGGGACTGCAAAGCTATCATGTTCTTTAGCAGTTCTGTTTGCTCCTTCATGACGCTTATCAGTTCGTCCCTGTGTTTCTGCCTCCTCTGCTGGGATTCCTCTCTCCAGGCTCTATTCTCCCTTGCGGATTCTTGTGTTGCTTTCAGCAGGTCATTAAACATATCCTCCCTGTTTCTTCGAGAACGCCGCCTAATGTTTCTCATTCGGTCAGCTGGGGTAGACACCGGCCTTGTGAAGCTCAATTCTAATACAAAAATAACAATATAGACATTGTTAACACATAGCATAGATAGCCAATGTAACCTTCCAGTAGCACATTCCACTGGAAGGTACAGGGCGGTCAACACACTACGCTTCGCTGAAGCAGACAAGGTACATTCTAATAGACGGCTTACCGGGGGCTAAGAATCGGAAGAGGGCACACAGATGGAACCCAATATCCCTCTCCTCAGAGTGCCCCTTCCATCTAGAATACATCTCCTACATGCCGCCGGTAGCAGGCCGGGACCGTATGCTGCTGCACTGTGTGCTGCCATGGTTCCCAGGGCTGTGCTTTGCAGCTGGAGAGGCAGAGTGTCCGTCTTTGGGAGCGCAGACACAAACGCTCTCCCATCTAACCTGAGTATTAGGCTCTGGAGGTACATCGAGGAAACCTTTTCTGACCTAAATGCAGATGATTATTTTACAATCACTGCTTGTATTGATGCCCTGCTAATGAATGCAGAGTAAATAGCGTGCACAGCGGGGACCCGCAAGCACCCCCACCCCAGACAATGATATTTTAGCAGGAGCAGAGCTGAATGAAGGAGAAACTTACCTGCCGCCTCAGAGAACAAGCTGCAGTTCAAGCCTTGGGTGGACGTCTCAGCGGGGCTGCTGAAGAGCTCCTGGCTACACGCGGTTGCGCTTTCCTCCGTGTCATCCTCCATCTCCTCCTCCTCCTCCTCCTCAACAACGTCCTCATCCTGCTCGGCTCTGGCAATCACCGGACGAGGAGGGGCTGAAGTGTCCACGGGACTTTTGGCAGTGGTTGTGGGGTCCCCGCTGAGGATGGCTTCTATTTCCTTATAGTACCTGCATGTTGCAGGCGCTGATCCAGAACGGCGGTTTCCCTCCTTCGCTCGGTGATAGGTAATTCTGAGCTCCTTCACCTTTGATCTGCACTGCACTGTGTCTCTATCATGCCCTCTCTCTGACATGGCCCGAGAAATTATGCCAAATGTGTCATAATTCCTCCTGCTGCCGCGTAGCTGCGCCTGCACGGCGTACTCTCCCCAGATGCTGATCAGGTCCAGTACCTCTGCCGTGCTCCAAAGGGGTGCGCGTCTTCCACGGCGGGCCGCCATTGCTACTGATGATCGGAGCACAAACACACTCCACGAGGAAGAGAGCAGGAAGTGAAACAGACTTGAAATTTGAAAATCCCGGGAATAAGTTCGGGGCAGGGGACAGTTTCGTCACGGCCACAGAGCGGGTGGGGGGAAGACCAGAGAGGACGACTTGGGAATGCTGGGACAGTTCCGGACTCCAGTCAATGCGCGGTAAGCGTACACACGAGCTCAAACGCGCAATATATGATCCGCAACAGCTGTTACCACTCTCGTCGGAGTGGTTGTTGGATTGCGCGACAACAAGGCACTTAACGCGCAAGAGCCCTGTTGCACGTGTGTACGCCGTTGTTGCTATCGCGCGGTAATGAGCTTTAATGCGCGATAATCTGATCGTGTGTACAAGGCCATAGACTCTGTGCCTGGGATCTCTAGTGTAAGAGCTAAGGCTGTTTGCCAAGCCATTCTCTTTCTTTGTGGAGTTGTGAACAGCCATTTTAGCAGGAAGCAGAATCTGCTTCTAAATGATCTGCTGAAATAAGCAGCTTGTCCGTGTAAGTTTAAAAAGATCTGAATAGGTGTTGCCTTTAATAGACATTGATGCAAAGGTTTTCCTCAGCTATTTTAATGTCCTCTTTAGCTTCAAATCAACTATGACAAGCACCTTGGCAATCTTATCATCCACATTCTTCAAGCAAGAAACCTTGCTCCACGAGACAACAATGGCTATTCTGACCCTTTTGTTAAAGTCTATCTACTTCCAGGGAGGGGGTAAGTGAAGTGGAAATTTCAGGTTGAACTCTGTTGCTTTTCAGCTGTCTTTGACACCAATCCTGAATAACAAAACTCAAATTAAGGCTTTAGAAAATGCATTTAGTATCAAGCAGCCCTGAGCATCTCTTCATTTAGTTATTTTTTAACAAGACCTTGCAAATAAAGGACACGATGCTATTTCCATGTGGGTTTTTTCATTGATTTTGGCAGGATCCAAATTAGGCCTGTAGGTTAAATCTTTATTTTAAAATTTTATGGAATGAAATTCACATCTGTGCACAAATTATGTTTAAAATAGCATGGTGGTCTGGTGAAACTAACAGGATTAATGGAGTTCACAGATCCATTAGGAATCTGTCTTTAACTCAGTAGCGCTGCCTGTTTTTTTCCTGGTTCTTATGTGTTTGGGCAATTGTAATGAAGAACAAGGCAAGGTGACACCGGGGCAGAATTTCATTTTTCACTCACATTTTTTTTATGAGTTTTGCATCTTTCAAACCTAGATTTGCCATGTTAATTCCCTTTACAATAATCGCTATCTGATTGGTTTTAAGGTTACAGTATAAAATTTAAAATAAAATAAGACAGAAAAAAACATCCCTTTCATGGGAGCATGTGAGAGTTAAAACATTCAATAGGTTGATATGTGGTGTTCCCTACTGAAGTGTTTGTATACTGTTTTTTATATATAACTTTTTCACAGATCATAATGATTCCTTTGAACTATTAGTATAATATTGCAATATGTAACCAATGCTTCTTTCAAATGCATACTGCCTGGTAGACTGTAGTAACTCTGGTTTTAGTCCCTGATCTTACGAGCAATTACACATGTACATGACATTCCGTACTTAGTCAGTTCTGCTGACTTCAGTAGCCAAACCGCTTAGCATACAGCTAACCACATGCATAAGAACTTGCAGGAGAAGGGTCTTATTTTGCAGTAGCAATCAGACCTAATGATTAAAGTCAGGAGCCTGGAATCAAATCAGAGTCAGAATTAAGTTCCAAGCCAAAGGTCAAAGCTGAAGTCTGGTACCACGCCAAGGGTCAGAGCAGGAAACAGAGTCAGGAGTCAAGGCAGGGATTGAAGCCATAGTCAGCATCAGAGGTAGGGTGTAGGATGATGGAGCTGGAGCAAGGCAGGAAAACAGGAACTGGGAACCAATGGTGTTCTTGGAAAAGGAGAGCTGGAATAGGTTGAAAGGGAGTGCTCAAGAGTCAGGCAAGCAGGCAGAGTCCATAGTAACAGCCAACCATGGATTCACCAAGCTGCACACACACCTTCCTGTGCCTCTTGCTGGTGTAATATTGTGCCCCAGCCAATCAGCGAGACTGAACATCTCCCCCAATCAGGAATTTTGTGGACAGGTCTGATATGAGCAAGAGTTTCACTAGTCCTCTTCTCCCCTTGTTCAAGAGAGCTACTGGGTGGTGGCCACAGTCCGAGCATTGTCTTGCAATGCCCAGGTTTGAGGCCTGTAATCCTTCATACAACTGGGTAAACTTTCCAGTATGTGAATAATCCCAGAGTCTCAAGCCATGAACACATTAGTTAAAAACATATGTCTCAGTTTTGTACTCACAGGAGGCTGAAAGCTGTTGGAGAATATTAGTTTCAGAGGTCTTATGATCTTCCGGAATAGCTAAGTTAATTTTTTAAATCAAACCTGTATAGGCCCTCAAGGTATCATGGAGGTTCGTGCCTTTCAGTAGCTTGAAAATATTTTTTTAAAACTGATTATTTTAGATAAATGGCCTTTTCCAAGCCAAGGAGCACAACACTCAGCTCTTAAGTGCATCCACTAATATTTTAAACCAGTAGTTCTTAAAGGATCTTAGTATGTGATTTACTGAGCATTTTTGGCAGCCAAAATGCAATAATTTAAGAACTAAAGTTCTCTTGGCCACAACTGATGGTGATCGTTCCAGAGGATCTGTGACAGCCCGTCAATATGCTGTCTAGCGCAATCCCTGGATACAGATTGACAGTACAGTTTTGCAAACCCTTACTTACCCATGTTAAAAGATGTGTATGGTCTTTAATGGACTGATAGACTTTAATAGGTCCCAACTGTGCAATCACATGTGGGCAGGTTTAGCTTCACGTGAACTATTCCCAGGAGCTGTCCCATTCAGTTCAATGACTCAATTTTGCAAACATTTACACAGATGAGCAAGTAACTCACATAAACCATTACGTTTATTTATAAATATTTTTAAAATGTATTTTTTTGCACATTGCCCACCAGCATTAATCCATATGATGGAATAGTGATCTGTACCTTACCAATGAACCAGTTTTTGAGCTATGCCATAGCGGCATGATGCCCCAGAATTGAACACTTTCCTTTTGGTCAGAGCCAGATTAAGGGGCCACAGAGCTCTGGGCTGTCCACTTTTGTGCCTCTCCCTGGCCTGGGGCCCTGCCCAGCCCCCGCCATGGGCCCTGGCTGGCTGGTCTGCCCCAGGGCGTATGGACAACCAGTCACATCGGCTGCATTCCAAGGATGGAGCTGCTCCAAGTGCCTGTCAGCTGGTCCCCAGCCCTAGAGAAGACCGGCCACATTCCTCCGCTCCCTGAGACCAGACAGCCCAGGGGAAGGGCAGGAGCGCTGCAGCCTGCCCCAGACTCTGGTCAAAGGGCCCAGCCGTGCCCCAACCCCAGTCCCAGCCCCACCAGTGTTGTGCCAGCAAAGGATTTAGGGGCTGTAGACCGGGGCTGAATGCTTTGGGGGTTCTTTGTACATAATATTGACAATTAAAATGAAGAGATACTTAAAAAGTACACTACTTTTATCTGCATGGAAATGCATTCACTGATTGCTAACAAGTATCTCTCCTTTTGATGCTGTTCATGTTAAGGTCTGTTTCCTGTGATTCTGATACTAGAAACTGCCCGTTTATTATTCACATGTTCTCTCTTTCGTTTCTGTCTCTTCCCATTTTCTCTCATGCTGCTTCCTCTACTTTCTCATCTCTATTTATTACACTGTCTCCTCACTGGCTCCATTCAGACAAGTCATGGTTGTCCAGAATGCAAGGTAGAGTGACCTATCTTTCAATTATTTTTTTCTTTCAAGTATGTCTACACCAAGCTGTGATTATCTTATGCATGTACCTACAGATTTTCCTTGACTCCTGGTGACCTATAAATGCAGCAAAAAAGACTGTCTTTGCTGTTCACTGCCTAATGAATCTGATTTCCAGGAGGGATAGAAATTTAGGCGACAGTGGGAAGGACGCGTGGGTTACTGTGGTTCCTTGATGCATAACATTTTAGGATCAAACTCTGCATTCCTTAATTAATTAAAACTTCCACTGAAGTCAATGGGAATTTTGTTCAATCAAGTACTGTGGAAATTGACCCTTACTTTTTGATGCTTGTGATTAACTGTGAACTTGTCACTTAATTTTCAGCAGAGGTTACTGCTGAGAGACAATCAGAGAGGCTGGTGCTATTTAGAAGGGACCCAATCTTACATTTCTTCAGAACTATTCTACACCTTATACAAAAGCTTTGCATTAAAACCAAATGGCATTATAGGTTATAGTACTAGGTGGGTTTATAGCTGTCTGGCAAAAGTCACATATAAATGGCAATCTGAAATAGGCAGAACTGAAATGTTAGTTGTTAGAATTAACAGTGCTGGGTTTTTGACTATAAGTATGAAACAGATTAGAAGCTGAAATTCCGCTTTCAATTATTCTGTTTTGTGGGAAATTCCATTATTTTGATTTTTTTTCCATCCTAAAACAGAATGAAAACAAATAAAATATCATTTTGCCCATGAAACAAAATACTAAAAAAATAAATCCATTCCAGAATAATCAAAATATTTCACTTTGATAAAATCTAAACACTTCATTGCAAATTTGACATTTAAAGACTTGTTAAAAATTATAGATAGCAATTAATTTTGTTCTGAAAAGTCATTTGATATGAAAAATTGAAATGCTTCATTCCAGTAAAGTCACAACACTTTGTCTGGGCATTGAGGGAAGGAGATACATGAATATAAAGGGAAGGGGCAGGGCATGCCTAAAGAAAATGTCATTAAAATTGACGTATTTTTCAAAATGTTTCAAGTCAGAGGAAAATGGTGTATTTGTCCAAAAAAAAAAAATTGACTAAAAATTTCTGACCAGCTGTAGTGCAGACTCATATCAGATAGAATTCCGCCCTCTAACATCATATTTACATAATGAAAAATGTAAACAGACCAATAGATAAGTTTTTTAAACAACAAATTTCTGATATGCTTAAAATCACTGTTATTTCATAATTCATTTCATTATATAACTGATGTATTCAAACGTTAATGTTTAAATGTAAGAATTGAATAATACTTTCCATTGTGCTATGAACAGTGTATTGTGTTACTGAAAAGAACAGCAGGATATAATTGGGGAGATCCAGAGAAATGATAGAGAAAAGAAAGAGCCTCTTTGTATTTTTTCCGCACATGGCATATCCTATGAGTTTATGAATTCTCTTGGGAGTAGACTAGTTTTAGTGATGGTGTTGTATTGAAGCATCACTATCTATCTGTTAATCACAGGTAAAGGGTTGTAATCTAGTGGGACAGACCCAATATATTTACCAGATCTTCCTCTCCAAAGTTGTACAGTTCTTTAACTGCAATTCTGCTTTGTGTGGCCTTTTTTATGTTTAGTCAAAGATTTTTGTTATTTTCTTCTGTGCTCCAGACCCAGTTGCTCTTGCAACAGCACGTCAGGCCAAATTCTGTTCTCATACATATCCAGCTGGAGTAACTTCATGAACTTCACTAGATTTACACTGGTATCAAGGGGTATGTCTATATTTGCAAGTTAGGTTGACTTAAGGACGCTTAAATTGACCTACAGAACGCTGCATCCACACCAGGCTTTCATTAAGTCGACTTAAGCGCTTCCGTAAGTCAACTTAATAACTCCCACTCTTTAGGTCAACTTAATGCTTAAGTCAACCTGTTAAGTCAACCTAAAGCCGCTGTGGATGCCCTAGGTTGACTTAATTTCCTAAGTCGACCTACGGCTGGAGAGAAGGGAGCCATGGCTCCCTTCTTCTCCCTGGCAGAAGGGAGCCACAGCTCCCAGGCAGAAGGGAGCCACAGCTCCCCCCAGAGACAAGGGAGCCACAGCCACGGCTCCCCCAGAGACAAGGGAGCCACAGCCATGGCTCCCTTCCCCCGAGCTTTGGCTCCCCCAAACTGCAGCTCTCCATCGACCTAGCACCTGTGTGTGTGGACGCAGGAAGTCGATTTAAGATTTTAGTGTAGACGCTGCAAGTCAACTTAAGAGTCGACTTAGCTTTTCTAGTGTAGACATACCCAAGGAGACCAGCATCTACCCTGTGTCTCCGTCAGCTGCACAATACTGGCACTGTGTAAAGCACCATCTCGTGTGTCACGAAAAGGAATCAGTGTCTCTGCAAGAGGCTGCTATTGCAGCGCTGCAGTAGTAGAACTTATCATAGAATCATAGAATAATAGGGTTGGAAGGGACCTCACGAGGTCATCTAGTCCAACCCCCTGCTAAAAAGCAGGACCACTCCCCCTAAATTATCCCAGCCAGAGTTTTCTCTAACCGAGCCTTAAAAATCTCCAAAGATGAAGATTCTACCACCTCCCTAGATAGCCCATTCCAATGCTTCACCACCCCCCTAGTGAGAAAGTTTTTCCTAATATCCAACCTTGACCTCCCCAGCTGTAATTTGAAACCATTGCTCCTTGTTCTGTCCTCTGTTACCCTCGAGAACAGCCTAGCTCCCTCCTCTTTGGAGCAACCCTTCAAGTAGTTGAAGGTTGCTATCAAATCTCCCCTCAGTCTTCTCTTCTGTAGACTAAATAAGCCTAGTTCCTTCAGTCTCTCCTCATAAGTCATGTGCCCCAGCCCCCTAATCATTTTTGTTGCCCTCCGCTGGACTCTTTCTAATTTGTCCACATCCTTTCTGTAGTGGGGAGCCCAAAACTGGACACAGTACTCCAGATGCGGCCTGACCAGTGTCGAATAGAGGGGAATTATCACATCCCTCGATCTGCTGGCAATACTCCTACTGATGCAGCCTAATATGCCATTGGCCTTTTTGGCAACAAGGGCACACTGTTGGCTCATATTCATCTTCCTGTCCACCATAACTCCCAGGTCCTTTTCTACAGCGCTGCTACTTAGCTGATCGGTCCCCAGCCTGTAGCAGTGCAGGCTGCTTAGCTAAGTTAGCTAAGCTAACTTAGCTAAGAGTGTTTTCTTTGACATGAGCCGGATTGTCTGCTACATGGAAATTACTGAGTAGGGGACTGGAAATTCTATTACATTCCCATGAGTTATGATAGTCTCATTTTCTTTGAGAAGTAGATTGAGTAGGGGAAGCTTATCCCCTACTTACTTTCGAAAAATATGAAATCCTTCTCCCAAAACCAGTAGATCTCCTAAGTGCTACACTGGCCAAAGCTATTCAGAATTATTTACTGTGCCTCTGTACTGTCCTCAAGCACCTATATTCCCCCCTGTCCCTATTCCCTCATTCCTTTCCCCCAGGCAAGAGGGAAATGGATTCCAATTTCCACTACAAGGGGAGTGTGGGCAAGTTAATTTGTACAGGTCAGCACTAGCTAATCAGAAAAGATTCATAGACTCACAGGGTATGTCTACACTTGAAAGTTAGGTCAACTTAAGGATGCTTAAGTCATCGACCTAAAGAACCCTGCATCCACACCTGGTTTTAATTAAGTCAACTTAAGGGCTTCCTTAAGTCGACTTAATAATTACTGCTGTTTAGGTCGACTTAATGGCTAAGTCAATTTGTTAAGTCAACCTAAAACCAGTGTTAACGCCCTAGGTCAACTTAGTTCCCTAAGTCAACCTAGGGCTGGGGACAAGGGAGCCTTCAGCCAGGGAGCTACGGGTCCTTTGTCCCTGCGGGCTGGGAGCCGTGGGTCTCCGTCGACTTCAGAGACTAGTGTAGACTCTGTAAGTCAACTTAACAGAGTCGACCTTGTTCATTAAGTGTAGACATACCCACAGACTCTAATGTCATAAGAGACCATTATGGTCATCTAATTTGACAACCTGCACAATGCAGGCCTCACCCACCCACTCCTGTAGTAAACCTCTAACCTATGACTGAGTTATTAAAGTCCTCAAATTATTATTTAAAGAGTTTAAAATACAGAGAATCTACTAGCAAGTGAGCCATGCCGCATGCTACAGAGAAAGATGGGGAAAAATAAACAAACAACCCACAGAAACCTTGCCAATCTACCCTGGGGGAAAATTCCTTCCTGACCCCAAATACAGCAATCAGATAAATCGCGAGCATGTGGGCAAGACTCACCAGTCAGACACCCATGAAAGAATTCTCTGAAATAACCCAGAACCCACCCCATACACAGCTGACAAGTGGTGTGAACACAGACAGATGTTCACCCCAGTTCTGCCACATTTCAGTTTACCCCATCTGCAGCAAAGCCTTGGGAGGGGCTTTGAAACCAGGAAAATGGGAAGGAACAGTGTCACTGAGTTTGTCCCGTTTTCTTAGTAGGCAGAAATATTTAAGCAGCATGGAATAGGATCAGTCATCATAACCTTTCTTTTTCCCAGAATGGTTTATGATTTGATGGTGGTGGTGATGGTTATTTTTGCCTTCTTTGCAAAGAATGCAGAGTAATAAGATTTTAGGGAGAATTTCTTTTTACCTGGTATTCATTCCCCCCTGGAATCCCATCCATATCTATCTTACTGATACATGAAAAAACAGAAGTCAAAGAAGAGAAAGAGCTCCTTTTTCAAAAACTATCATTATGCTCTGTGGTTGACAAAACCAGTCACATTATGGACAGCTTTTGCTTTCCTTTCTTACGGCGAAGTGGGAAGATACTCTGCTTTACAAACCACAGTGATCTGCAATTTTTTATTAAAGAAGAGGACAGCAGCACATCATGATTTGAAAGAAAATGAATGGGATTGTGTGGAATGACTAAGGGCGGGATGCAGACGAACTACAAGTCACTGTCTTTATGGAGTGTCACTTAGAACTGAATGCATGAGGAGAAGAGGCAGGAGAGGAATTTCACATCATTGTCACTGGCATCATAAATGCCTCATTATTACTGAACAGAACTCAGCCATGCTGTATGTGTTGCAGTGACTACAATATAATATAGTGTGAGAGAAAGGCCTTTGGCCCTGTCTGAAAGAGATGGATATTGAAAAATAAATGCAAAAATAGAGTAGAGTTTTTTAGAAAGTGGTTAAGTATTTTCTGTGGAAAATTTCAGAAAGAACTCTTTCAAAACTTTTTATATAATGGATTTCAGTGGCGCCACTTGTAGAGTATAATGTATTGCTTAACATGAGGAAGGGTATAAGATTATGACCACCATGTCCAAAGCAATAATTAGGCAAGTACTCAAAATGAGACAATCCATACTGCCTTTTACTCTCTAAGAACCATAGCAGATGGGGAAAATAGTATTTGCCAAATGAAAAAGGACAAATCCAGCTGGGAAATAGTACTTTTACACTTTCAGAGTGAACTTACAAAGAAGAAAGAGTAATCAAAAATAAAATGAACCAAACTTCAAGTCTTTGACGGTTCCTTTACATTAGAGCCATGCTTAAATGTATGTGAAAGAACAATTAACTTTCAGTTTATCAGAAGGGTTCTGTACTTTAAACCTATTTGGGCTCTCAGAATCCTGAGAGTTCTTGGCATTTTCTTAACCAACCCTACGGCATCTTTTCCATTAACATTTATATTAAATTAAATTTGGTATTCAAGTGAATCTAGCATCAAGTCTTGTAATACCCAAGGATTCCATCATGTATAAAAGGTAAATGAATTACTTGCTCTGCATCCAGGAAATGCAGGGTATAGCTGATATATTTCAGCTCCTTTTTAATGCAGCTAAGTCAGCCAAACCTCTTTCACTTGTCTATTGATAAAAATAAGGTTGATGCGCTTTTATGCTCAGTCTCACTACAGCTAGATGTGAAGCCAGAGAACAGGATCAATATGAAATTAGTGTGTCTACCATTAACAGTAAATCAGTGTATCCTGGCTTTCATTTAATGCTCCTCTGAGATGAGACTCCTGTGATTAAAGAATACAAAATAAAAACAAAATGGATTAAGTCTATCTAAATGTGCTAGCAGGAAGATGTTCTTTGGGAAAGAAAGAAATGCATTATCATTTACAGTTGTAATTAGATCTCTGCTCTAAAGAGACAGGAGTTATTTATAACTAGAATAATAAAAAGCCTGTTTCCTGATGTTAGAGGCTGAACAGTTTTCTTGTAGGCAGGCTGAGCTTTCAGAAAGCTGATAAGGTGAGGTTTTTAAAGACACCATCATGAAAGCAATGTACAGCAACTTGGGCAATGCAGTTGAAGAAGATAGGCTCTCATTGTACTCTTATAGCCCTGAGTTATTTTTATTTTCCCCTATTTCCACAAAATGTTTTCTGCACAAGAGAAGGAAACAAAGGCACTAATGTAATGTTCCCTTCCTTTGTTCAAATTCAGTGCTGAGTACAAGCGGAGGACTAAATACGTGCAGAAAAGCTTGAATCCTGAATGGAATCAGACGGTCATTTATAAAAATATCTCCATGGAGCAGGTGGGTGACTATTAGCACCGTCCACTGTGATTTTCTATTCTGTCTACTGTTTGTATAGCCAGTGATTGTCATTCTGGAATCAGGGGTGATGCTGGATGGAGTTCATCCCACTGAGAAATCTGCAATCAAATTGAAGGGAAGTGTGAATGATTTCCTTGTCTCTGATAGACTTTACTCCCTCCACATACAATTGGAACATCCCTGCCAGAGATTTACTTGTCCCCTCAACTCATAAAATTATTTTCCAGTAGTATCTTTTTCCTTGTGAAATGCGCCATATCACACCTACAATCATTTATTTAAAAAGGGGGTTGGAGGTAAATACCCTTGGTCCCTCTAATAATTCTATATACATCATTTAAAAAATCACACCAGGTAAACTCTATGATGCTGTGCTATCAAAATACTTAGTGTATTTTTCAGGGATGAAGTAAAAGTAAGTTAAGCAAGCACACTTAATATGAGCTTGTTTGTCAAGTGGTCTTGTCTTTGTCTCACTCTCTGGGATGACTTATGACCAAGAGTGCCAAACCTAAGGCAGGCTGTCAAGAAGCAAAGGAAAACCCACAGACTGGTTATACTCTATAATTAGATTTCACCCAGCCAGTAACAAGTGTGAACTTCAAAAGCACTATCCCAGTCTTACCATGGAGTTGCAGAGATTCCCGTTGGTCATTCCACTCCATCTTGCCACCTAGGCAGAGGGCAACAAAAATGATTAAGGGGCTGGGGCACATGACTTATGAGGAGAGACTGAAGGAATGAGGCATATTTAGTCTTCAGAAGAGAAGACTGAGGGGGGATTTGATAGTAACCTTCAGCTACTTGAAGGGCTACTCCAAAGAGGAGCAAGGTAGGCTGTTTTCAGTAGTAACCGAGGACAGAACAAGGAGCAATGGTTTCAAGTTGCAGCTGGGGAAGTCGAGGTTGGATATTAGGAAAAACTTTCTTACTAGGAGGATGGTGAAGCATTGGAATGGGTTACCTAGAGAGGTGGTGGAATCTCCATCTTTGCAAACATTTAAGGCCCGGTTAGACAAAACTCTGGCTGGGATGATTTAGTGGGAGCGGTCCTGCTTTTAGCAGGGGACTAGACTAGATGACCTCATGAGGTTCCTTTCAACCCTAAGGGTATGTCTACACTTGCATTTTAGGTTGATTTAATTATGCTTAAGTCGACCTACAGAAAGCTGAGTCCACACTGGACTCTTTCTTAAGTCGACTTAAGCGTTTCCTTAAGTCAAATTAATAACTCTATCTCTGAAGGTCAACTTAAAGCCTAAATCGACCTTGTTAAGTCGACTTAAAGCTAGTGTGTATGGCGAATAGTCCTAAGTTGACCTAAGTGGAGTTGGGCAGGGGAGAAGGGGAGAGCCAAAGCCAGGGAAGATTGGGCTGGAGTGAAGAGGGGAGCCGTGGTCAGGGAGAAGGGCTGGGCAGAAGCATAGCCACTGTCAGGGGAGAAGGGGAGAGCCCCAGTCATGGGATTGGGCTGGGGGTGTGCCAAGGCCGGGGGATCGGGCTGGGGAGAAGGGATATGGAGATTGGGCTGCGTGGGTGTCTGTGAGAGCTGTGCGGGTGTGCGGCGGCCCCATGCGCAGCTTAGAGGGAACATAGCTCCAGGTCCCCACAACACTCCTCCATCAACCTAGCATTTGCCAGTGTGGACACAGTCAGTTGACTGGAGTGTTTAGTGTGAACACTCTAAGTCGACTTAACAGAGCTCTAGTGTAGACATACCCTAAGATTCTAGGATATATAGTTGCTTTAATCCAAAAATCACAAAAATATTCAGTTCCAAAGGGGTAGCCATGTTAGCCTAGTTTAAAAAAAAAAAAAAAAAACAAGAGAGGAGTCCTGTGGTACTTTTAAAGACTAACAAATTTATGTATTATTTATAACAATATTCCGGTAACTCCTAGTCCCAAAGGACTTGCCCCAGGCCAATTGTACTCAGATCTCAAACTATAGACAGTGATTATTGCCAGTCCTGTTAGAAACCAACCAATGGTTTAATAGCTCGGGAAAAGAAATCAGAGTTATTTACAAGGTTCAGGCAGGTTAGCATACAGATGCAAATGAGTTACAGTCAGGTTTCAAAAGGTAATAGAAATTTCTATAGTAAGCAGACTCTATTTATCCTTTATGGCTAACCAAGACAAAATACCTGAGGACTCCTTACAGATGATTAGAAATACTTGCCCTTCAGATTTCAAGTAGCAAAGGAATAATAAATTCCCCTTAACGGGTGTTTTTATTCCCTTCCCTCAGCTCCTAACCTCTTCAGGGTTGGGTGTGGTGGAAGCAATCAAAGCCTTAATTCCCACAATGGCCCATTTGGATTCAGCTGCCTGGATGTGGTCCTTCATCCTAACACACAGCCTAAAAATTGGCCTGCCAGTATCAAAGTTAATTATTCATTCTTCTCTTTTAGTGAGGATAATGTGGATTATGTTTTGCATGATGCAGCATTAAACTGGCTGGAGAGGGGATTGTGTTGCTCCCAGAACTGATAATGGACTATGAAGTCTTTTATCTCTAAGTTCCTGGGCTCATATCCAGATGTGTTATGGCTTCCGGGGTTTGTGAAAACTTTGGGTTTTGGTGTCACCTCTTAGGGGTTTGCACACATGGCATTTCAAACTAATCCAAAAATTCAAAATGAAATTCAGCCAAAATCAATTCCTGCTTTCATAGTGAAGATATCTATATACCTAAACGAGAGATGTATATATGCACGGCGGGGACGCAGCTGCGTGCGCAGCAGCTGAATCCCCATCTTGCTGAGGCCAGGCTGGGGAGATTCAAATCTCCCGCTCTGAGCATGCTCAGACAGAGCTTGCTCAGGGTGGGAGTGGCCTGGCCGAGAAGCAGCTCTGC
>ML685945.1:1333123-1364694 GCA_007922175.1 Pelusios castaneus | reverse complement strand
GCAGGTGACGAGGTGGGGATCTGGGCGGCGCTGAGGAGGGAGTGGGGCAGGTGATGGGGTGTGGAGCTGGGGGGCACAGAGGAGGGAGTGTGGGGCAGGTGATGGGGTGTGGAGCTGGGGGGGCTGAGGAGGATGTGTGGGGCAGGTGATGGGGGCAGTGAGGAGGGGTGGGGGGCCGGTGATGGGGCGCTGAGGAGGGAGTGGGGAGCTGGGGGGCGCTGAGGAGGATGTGGGGGGCAGGTGATGGGGGGTGACGGATTCTGCTCTGGTGTGAGAGCTGCAGAAGGCGCCACATTCACCAGAGGCCGCCTGGCTGCGTGGACCGGCCGAGCCAACGTGGGCAGCCGGGGTGTAACGGGGAAGGTGCGTGTCCGGGTCCCTCGGCGTCTCCGAGCTCATTGCTCTCGCCTGGGGGCAGCCTGGAGTCTGTAATGCCGGGAGTGCAGAAAGCCCCCCCAAAAGGGGTCCATTAGGATGGGGAGTTCCCAGGGGCCCGATGAAAGCGTGCTACTCACTGGCTCTCCGCGGTGGCTGCACAGAGCTACCGCCTAGGACCTGCCTTCCTCCCCCCCGCCCCCTCCATCCAGCTGGGTCCTCTGTACCAGGGACGGATCCTGCAGCTGGAATGGAGGGGCTGATTCTTCGGCCGCTGCCCACGTGGGGATCCAGTCCATCTATATAACTAAACCACAGTTGTATATATGCACGGCGGGATGTGGACGCAGCTCCTGCGCGCGTATATAACTGACACAGTTGTGCGCGTGCAGCAGCTGAATCCATGTGCATAAGCCTGTGGATTAGATAGCTCACGCGCACGGCTGCCCGCCGTCCCTCCCACCCAGCGGTGATTACCATTTTTCAATTTGCGATTCTTTAGAGAATCGGGGGTTTACTGGTGGGAAACTAAATGGAGAGTTTCATATGACTGCAAACGCAGCCCCTAAATCACCCAGGTTCACTAGCGAGGTTTGTAAATCTTAGCAAACTTTTCAAATAATCTGGACTGATTTTCAAGGTTGAAATGGTTTGGTTTCAGGCTGTGCTGCAAAAATTTCACATAGAATTTGTTAGCAGTGACTGAAATTCAAAAATGTATTTGGTGATCTTAAGAGAGCTGATGAAAGTCTAGAGTGCAGATATCTGTGTCCTGACCACCCTTGTCTAACTGGCAACATAGCAGTCAAAAGTTTGCTTCCAGGGTGCCAATTAGGGCTTGTGTTAAGACTTGCTAAGATACAGACACATTCCCAATGAGCTAAGATCAAAGAATTTAAAATGTGACCCAAAAACCTGCTCTTTTTTGTCACATTTTTTTTAACCTTTACTTCTAATGGCAACACTAACCCTATTCAGTTCTGTTCCATGGAGGTTCTGGACAAAATTTTCAGAGAAATAGTTTATTCAGTGAAAAAATGCAGTTTTGTTCAAACTTCTAGCAAACTTGACACAAATAGTTTTGGTCAGTCACAAAATGGCTGGAGGAAGAGATTTACAATTTACAACCTTTACCCCAGAGGTAGGGTGCATACTTGTAATATGGGTTTTAAGAATGGGTTGGACAACCGTCTGTTACAGATGGTCTAAATGTATTTAGTCTTTTCTCAGTACAGGGAATTGGAGTTGATGAACTCTCAGGCCCTTTACTCTATAATCAAAGGCATGCTTGCCTGCTGACAGCAAATATTTATTATTAAATGTCTGCTAATACAGAACTTTGAATATCACTGTCTAGACATTGGCTGGTTATACAATTTTTCATTTTCTGTTTCAAAATCTAGCAGAAATTAAACTGAAAATAATTACAACAAAGACTTTTGAATGAAGCAGACATTTTCAAGATGATGATTAATTTTGTAATGTGGGAAGTTCCAATTTGACAGTTGAAGGGGAAAATATGTAAAACTCTGCATATTTATTTCATAATGTAAATTTTTAGAAGGAGATAATGGTGGAGATATTTTTAATTTAAGGATGGGTTTCTAGAAACACATTACAAACACTGCTATGGTATCATCAGTGCAAACCCCCTTCTTGGGGATAGGTGGAGGATGGAATGGTGGGCACCAAAGATTTGGCATTAAAAGTTTTGAGTTTTGTTCCTTGCTTTTGACATTGACACAATGTATGACCTTGGACAAATCGAAAAAATAATGACTGCCACATTTTTCTGAACAATATAAAGGAGGGTAGCAATATTTCCCTATATTAGAGGGTTATCGGGAGGCTTAGTCCTTTAATGTTTGTAACCAACTTATACTTCCTTGAATTAAATTAATATATAATAGATTTATTTATAAAAGGTATAATTTTCAAAGATATTTAAATGACTTAGGACCTATGTTCAACTTTCTAAAATGACTTAGGCACTTTGGAGGCAAAATCTCATTGAAAGTCACTGTAGGCTCCTAAATGCCTACGTCACTTTTAAAAATGCAATGTAGGTTTCTAAACTTAACATAACTTAGTTATGAACATTTCTTAAAATCTTTGCTTTCAAATCATATTTTATTGTTGCTCTATTTAGCAAGTACATTATTATTTCCACCAACATACTAAAAAATCTCTTTTTGTGTGAGGTTAGGGTAAGTGGATTTTAATGTAATTTTCAAAGAAATTGACATTGCATAATTATTCGTTCTGCTAAGACTAAGTGAGATCAGAAGATTTTTTTTTAGAAATAACCACAACTATAATAATAAAGAATCTGCTGTTTAATGCAAAGGTCTTCTACGTGATTAAGGATATCTGCATCAAACTGGGGAACTTTCAAGAGGTGGACGTTGCCTTGTTTGAGGGAATATTGTATAACACGTATATGAAGTGGTATGACTTGTGTTGCTGATTAAGATCTTGATCCTTTTTGTACCTCTTTCGCTTAAGTGGTTACACAATTTCTGAGGCTTTGCTGGATTGTTGCTGTTAGGAGGAGAAGTTGATAATATGGAGCTCTATGGCGCTCTCTTCCATTGGCTTAGAGCATCTTCACCAGATGCGCTACAGTGGCACAGCCCTGGGACTCCACAGGGGCACAAAGTCCTAGCTTCATAGATCAGATTGTAGGAGTGGGTTGTATTAATTGTAATATATAAAATCCACACTCCAACTTACCTCAGTCATTTGTAAGTCAACTTACCCAACCTGAGGAAAGAAGAGTTGGAAGAGTAAATATCTTTATCACTATCAACTTTTTTAAAATCGCAGTATAGGCTTTTTAGTGGACACAGTGTCAGACTTCCAAAAGCAATTTCTGAGAATCCCAGAAGCAACTTGTACAAGGCCATCCATCTTGGCAACAAACTCTAGCTTTGCCCAAAATTAATGTTTTGAGATCAAGGTTGATATGGGGATAAAAATGCCTGCCTGTCACAGTGAAAAAGAGTCCAGGCAAGTAATAACAAATAGCGGTCATTATATCTGTGTGATGTATGGTTTATGATGGCAATTAGAGTTAATCATCTTTTGATTTAACATGTAGCTGAAGAAGAAAACACTGGAAGTGACTGTCTGGGATTATGATAGATTCTCCTCCAATGATTTTCTGGGTGAAGTAAGTATCTAATTTCCTCTCTTCCCTCAACTCCCCTGCCTCCCCCTCCCCCTTCCCCCCTTCCCCTCCCCTGAGACATGTTGGTAATCATAAACTATTTGGTGGGCGTGGGACTCATGGAAACATTTTTTTTAAGCTTAGCTTCTGGGCCATAGCTATTTTACTGCCCAATTTCATAACAAAAGTGTGAGATTTCCTTCTTTCACCCACTCAGGGCATCTAATTTTTCTTTTTCTTGGTATCTCATAGTGGTGCTAATTTGTTGTCCTTCGATTTAAGTGATCATGGTGAATAGTTACACTGATTTAGCTCAATGTTTCTGAGACTAGGGGTGGTTTTAGCTTCAAAAGTAACTTGATAAAGGATCCCAGCTCTGGCAGAGTCAGACTTTATCTCAACATGCTAAGTGAGGAATAAGGAATTTTCTATAGTGTGGAGAGAAGAGTAGAAGTACAAATGAATAAAGGACGAAACTCTTCTTGCAGGCCATGATTTGGCAAGATGCTTAAGCACACACTTAATTTTAAAAATAGGAGCAGTCCTACTGAAATAGCTTGCTGAATCATGGCCTCACTCACAATTGCAATGACATCAATAGCTTTGCACAGGTACAACTGAACGCACAATCTTGTATAGTTTATGCATAATGTCTCAATAAATAATACTGCACCAGGTCAGCAATGATGAAAAGCTGGAGACAGCCTGCTTTCCCTTTTTGTTTTAAAGCATATGTAACATGGAATTACCAGCAATAACCATAATGTCAAATCAGTAATTAAAACTGTTATTACCATGAAGAATCAATTAGATCAATAAAAAAATAATTAGTAAAATTAACACTCGTATTGAGTGGTACTAATGTAGAAAAAAAATTCCTTACGCTGAGCTGAAGATGCAGTATGCAGCATATGCAATAAAATTTTATTTTCAGTTTAACACCAGATATGTTTTAATGTGACCGCAGTACCAGGCAATCTATGTCACCACTTAAATAATCTCTAGAACAAGTGTCTGGATGAATTAGAAAGCAATTACATGATTACTTATGTCTTACCTACCATATCATATTGTTTCCGTGTTCAGCATATTTATCATACCACAAAATGCATGACTTTAGAGAGTATTTACATCATATTTATTTATGACCTTTGGATAAATTGGTATTCTAACTACTGCTTCTCTGGTATGATTAAAACTTTTGACTTGAAATATGAGCACCATCTGCAAGTATTTAATTTAATTTATAAATTCTAAACTCAGTTCTCCCCCCACTTCTTATGGAGAACTAGCCAAGAATTCATATTCTTGCCATTATTTGGGCTCATTTCAATGACACTACCCTTTGCAAAGTTCCTTTTTAATCACACTAAACTATTAATCTCCACCTACTATTCCATCTGTGAGTGGTCTCTGGGGTAATCACACTGGGTGCATCTACACTTGTAAATTAAGTTGACTTAAGCTTGCTTAAGTCGACTTAATTTACTCTGCGTCTACACTACATTTTCCTTAAGTCAACTTAAGCAGCTGCTTAAATTGACTTAAGGAAAAATTAAGTCGACTTTGTAAAACCTCCTTTTAAGTCGACTTGCTGCTTAAGTTGACTTTAGAAAGTCGACTTAAGCCAGTGTACACGTGGAGTAGCCCTAAGTCAACTTTAAGTCGACTTAGGGGGCTCCAGGGCTTCCCCACTGCCCTCCGTGCCAGGGTGGCTGGCACAGCCACAGCCAGGCATGCCCCTCCACAGGGCAGGGAAGAGCCCTGCCCACCCTGCCCCTATGCCCTGCCAGGGTCCCTGTCCCCCTTTGCCCCATTGTACCAAGGTACAATGGGGCAACGGCTGAGCCCCCTGGCACTTGGCAAGGGGTGCCCCCCTGCCACCGTGGACCTGTCCCAGGTCCACCTAGCCCCTACAAGTCAACCTAGGCATCCAGTGTGGAAGCTCTAGGTCGATTTTGTAGGGTCCCCTCTAAGTCGACTTAAAATTTAAGTGTGGACATGCTAAGTTGACTTAACAAGTGTAGACATAGCCACTCATTCTCATATTGACCATCATGCCTTTGGTACTGTCTCTGGGGCAGAATCAATGACAGATTCCCCATGCTCTCTTCTACATAAGCCACATTGACTGTCTCTTGGATAGAATTCATCCAGTCCTGACTTAACCACTGGTAGTTTTAGATAGTGGGCCTGATGTATACATATCTGCTGTCCAGGCTGAGAACTGTTTCCCATTATTCTCTACAATAGTTAGAGGCCTTCTGTGGAGTAAAATTTAGGAAAGTGAGAGAAAGCTAATGTGGTGCCAGTTTTTAAAAAAGGGTAAATGGGATCCCCTAGGGGTAATTACAGTAGGTGTGCCAACCAGATATTGATTGTGAGCAAGATAGTGGAGCATCTAATAAGGGACTCAATTAATAAAAAACTAAAAGAGGGTAATGTAATTAATGCCAATCAACCTGGGTTTATGGAAACAAGATCTGTCAAACTAACTTGGTTTTTGGGGTTTGTTTGTTTTTTTGAGATTACAAGTTTGACTGATAAAAGTTATAGTGTTAAAGTAATAGACTTCTGTTAGGCTTTGTACTTGATATTACACAACATTTTGATTAAAAAAACTAGAATGATACACAATAATCATAGCACACACTAAATAAAATAAAGCATTGTTAACTGATAGGTTTAAAAATGTAATTTTAAATTGGAGATAATCACTGAGCAGACATGTTTCCAGTGGGATCCTGAAGGGATCCATTCTTGGCCTATTTTATTTAATATTTTTATCAGTGAGATGGAAGAGAACATAAAATTCCTCTACCTAAATACTGTGTCCAGTTCTGGTGTCCACAGTTCAAGAAGAATGTTGATAAATTGGAGAGGGTTCAGAGAAGAACCACAAAAATGAGTAGAGGACTAGAAAATATACCTTTTTATGATAGACTGTTGGAGCTCAACCTATTTAGTTTAATAGTGAGAAGATTAAGGGGTAAACTGATTATAGCGTATAAACACCTTCCTGGGGAACAAGTATTTTTCATTACTAACTATTTTAAATCCAGACTGGATGTCTTTCTAAAAATGGTGCTTTAGGAATTATTTTGGGGAAGTTCAATGGCCTGTGTTATATAGAAGGGCAGATTAGATGACCACAGTGATCCCTTCTGGCCTTGGAATTTCTGAATTCTTTAAGATGGCTGAGGCCTCTTCTCCTTGACTACAGAATTTTTATCCTCACAGCCTGGTTTCTGTTCTCAAACATTTAAGGTGCTGTAGGGTTTTTTTTTAATGGTGTAGCACTCAGCTGCTCTACTATGCCTTAAAGAGATGATACAAAAGATTGTTCATCCCCTGGGCACATCCTGCTCTGCAGCTTATAGATGTCTGGAAGCTGTCTCCAAGCTATGCTCCCCTCCATGAATTCAATCTCTCCCCAAAGAACTCTACTCCCTAAGGACAGAATATGTTTGTAATCAACTGCCTATTTTACATCCTCTTTGGACTAAGTCCTCAAAAGAATCTCCTTCTTCTGGACAGATCTTTCTAAAGGCTTCCAAGATGCTTCCCAACAGTGCTAGTGGCCCAAAGCAGTGGGTCTCAGCAAAGTAAAGTCAGAGGATCACAGTCTACATCATTCATTAGTCTTCTCAGTTGCGCCTCTCATGGCACTACTCTCAATGCATCTCCTTCCCCTCCCTGAGGTAGCTCTGATTCCTAAAAGCCATTAATGAGTACTATTTTTTTAAGCAATGGAAAATAACTGTTTTCTTAATACTTAAAGCTATAGCTATCTCTTTCTTTATCTAAAAATAATGATATTGACATTTAAATAGAATCACCAAGCACTTCCAAATATTAAAGAACCTTTCAGTGTAACGCTTACATTATACAAGATTTCTTTAGTAACAAATATCCATTAACGTCTTATTTACTCTTTATAAGTTTTACATTGCTATGACTCTATTAATTTTAGTGCAAGTGGTTTTTGACTTACCCTAGGATCAGTGAGATCCAATTCAGTCCTCTTGTGCCTCATGTTGTATCTTAATCAGATATGCCATATGTTATTGTGTAGGTATTGATTGAGCTATCTAGCACCTCTCAACTTGACAACACCCCACGGTGGTATCCTCTGAAGGAACAGACTGAAAGTATTGACCATGGGAAATCTCATTCTGGGCAGAGCAGCCAGCAATCACCAAAGCCATCTGTCATCAAGAGCAGAAGTCATGGAGTCTTCCCTGATCCATCCAAGGGTAAGAGACATGGAAAATATCCCCAACACGTTATCTGAAACCTAATGATTTAAATGTAACAGAACCTTTTGTAATTTTCAAATTCCCATGGAAAACAGAATAATGTACATGCATTTTCTTCTGCTTACACCAAAGGTGAATTTGGCCTTTTCAGTACCATGCAGTTTACTAGGTATTCATGTCCTTCAAACAATATCTTATAAAGTGAGATCCTATATTTTCTACAGAGGTATTCGAGATCTCATGGTACTTCTCATTTGACTATGTCCTGAGCCAAAATTCAATACATATTCCAGTTTGGATTAGGCTTTGTTTTTCAAGTTATTTAGTATTTTATGGCACTATGGCTATGTCTGCACCTGTAAATTTAGGTCGACTTAACTAAGTTGACTTTAGCTAAGTCGACTTAACTAAGTTGACTTTAAGTCGACTTAGTTAAGTCAACTTAGCATGTCTACACCTAAATTTAAAGTCAACTTAGGGGGGAACTTACGAAGTCGACCTAGAGCATCCACACTGGATGCCTATATCGACTTCTAGGGGCTAGGGGGACCTTGGGCAGGTCCATGGTGGCAGGGGGGACACCCCTTGCCCAGTGGCAGGGGGCTCAGCCTTTGCCCCATTGTACCTGGGTACAATGGGGCAAAAGGGGACAGGGACCCTGGCAGGGCATAGGATCAGGGTGGGCAGGGCTCTGCCCTGCCCTTTGGGGGGGCATGCCAGGCTCCCCTGTGCCACCCCCTGGCAGGGAGGACAGTGGGGGAGTCCTGGAGTTGCCCTAATTCGACTTCGGGCTACTCCAGGTCTACACTGGCTTAAGTCGACTTTAAAAAGTCAACTTAAGCCTTAAGTCAAACTAAAAGGAGGTTTAATAAAGTCGACTTAAGAAGCTTGCTTAAGTCGACTTAAGGAAACTGTAGTGTAGACGCAGAGTAAATTAAGTCGACTTAAGCAAGCTTAAGTCGACTTAATTTACAAGTATAGATGCACCCTATGTGTTGAGCATTTATGATATTATTTAAGATGTAGTCCTCTGACTTTGTGAAGTTAACTTTTTTGTAAAGTCTATGTTAATTTCACCTTCATTTATAATGGCCTGAGTTGAATTTTGCTTACATTGGTGTAAATCAGGAATAACTCCATTGAAATCAATGAAGGTAGTGGAATTCAATGGAATTATATTACTGTGGAATAAATGAACAATCAGGCTTAGTGTCTCCAAAACCAACAGTCAATGTGTATCATTCTTCAGAATATTTTTCATACCAAATATGTCAGTTACCCAATATCTCTGCCTGCAAGCATTGTATATATATCAGTGTTTCTCAACCTTTAGTGAACCAGGGAACAACTAAAGGTATTAATTACTTTATACAGAACATCTGATGAAAACTTTCTCAAAAAAGCCAATACATACTGGCTATACATTTTGTAATATCAGCATACTGCACATTCCTGTGAAAACAATTCAGGAAACCAAATTAAATACAATTTTATGGATATAATAAGTGTTTATTTCTAAAATATAGGTACTTAAAACAGAAAGTATTACTGAAGTTTTAATAGGAATTTGAGGCCTGCATATTCAAAGTTTGTTTATTCTTGGAGTCTTATTGGTCAGTTATCCAGCCATTCAGCAATAATTAACTATTGCCCGTGTTTCCATATTGAAAACTGAATGATCTGGAAAAACAACCCAAGTCAGGAGAGATGGGAGTCGTGTTTACCCCTTAAAGTAACTCACTTTTCCCTCTCCTTCTGGTCTGTTCGTTGAACTAAGGTTTCAGAAAGGCTTCCTTTTAACTGCTTTCAGCAATAAACATAACAATTGATATTCCAGCTGCTGGCAGAGGTTTAAGCATGTTACTGGGTTCTGGGCTACCAAAATCTTCTCCCACAAGGGAAGTGAGTTGAAATAGAAAATTTGCTAAGTCTTGGCTCCACCCACCAGTGAGCAAAACTGGGTCAGTGTGGGATGTGTCAGAATTTGCTGCTGGTATAACCCAGCAGCAAAACTATACCTTAGACCTTAGGAAATAGAAATAACCCTCACATTTATCTTGCTTGCCATCAGATATGCAGATGCCCACCATTGAGAAATCTCACAGCAGTCCAGGGAGCTCTAAATCTTCTTCCGAAGGACATCTGCGCTCTCATGGACCATCCCGCAGCCAAAGCAAAACCAGTGTCACTCAAACCCACCTTGAAGATGCTGGGGCAGCTATCGCTGCTGCTGAAGCAGCTGTCCAACAGCTTCGTCTTCAACCAAGTAAAAGACTCAAATAAATTCCTCAGCATGGCAGCTTAATGTTCATCTGTTGCCTTTCCCCTGCTCTCCTTCCCGGTTTGCTTTTGGTTGGTTGGTTTGTTTGTTTGTTTGTTTCTGTTCTTGGCACACCGTGCTCACTCTGTTCAATGTCTTTCTTTTTGTGTGTGTGAACACATATAAGTACAATATACTCCTCCTATTCAGAAGTCATATTTTTTTTAATTTATATAGACTGCAATAAAACTGGCTGTTTCTCCGTCACTCCCTCCTTTCATGACCCATGACGTTCCAGAGCTGTGCATGACTCCTGGAATCTTCCATTATATGTTGTTGTCTTAGTGTTGCTAAATATCTCAACCTCAGAAATAATCAGAACTTTCAGATTAGGGGCTGCCAGCATTCAAAGAATCACATCCAACGTTTCTTGAGAGCACATTAACAGCGTGACGTGATATTATCGGAAAACAAGCAGTACATCCTCACTGGAGGACAATGCAATATAGGATGAGAAGGATTTCAGGTTGAGGAAAGAACTTTTACTTAACAGCACAACTCTATTTCCTACTTTGGAAGTATGGTTGCTTATAAGTCTCTAAAATTCCACTCTTTTGAAAGGCTTATTAAAGGCAACCGCCTCCACACAACATTTCAGATAAATTAGTATTCGGAAATACTAGGCCAACAATAAATACACCAGGCTATTAACAAGGAATTTAGGTACTGAACAGTATTAACAATCTTATCATTCTACTCTCTCTGGGCTTGACTAAGTCAATTGCTGTAGTAGATTCAATTTCATTAGCTGCTTTATGCCACGGATTGATTTAGGGCTAGAATAGGATTTGTCTGGCAGCTAAAAATAGATTCACAAATGCAAACCTTCCATTCAGAATTGTAGCACTCCAGAGTACAGTTCAGACCTGCACCTTATTACTGGTTGAGGATTTAGTTTCTTCAAATTAAAACCTTCCAACTGTGGACTCATTGTGTTTGTCTTCAGGGTTTGTTGGCATGCCATAAACTCATTGTGGTATGAAACACAAAGAGGGAAAAACTATTTCCCTTGTCCCACCTTCATTAATAGAGAAACAGCCAGTTTTAATACCCTATATTGCTGTGCATGTGGTGTCCCTTTGGTGTTTGAAAACACTACTTATTTAAGTACAGAACAAAACACTTCTGTTTGCATGAATAACATTTAAGCTGGTTCCATCTGAGGATACATACTCTGGGTTTCCATTTCACCCACACTGCCACAGCAGCACATAAAAGCGGTCAGTCTAATCATACCAGGAAGCAGCACAGACACAGCATAGCAGGAGTCCTCCCAATTCAAAGAACTCAGTCTGACAATCTGCCTCCACCAGCCAATGACAACAAAGACCAAAGCCAACTAGCCCTCAGAAAAGTGATGTCTGATGGACCAGTCAAGCCCGAAGGAGGTGAGCAGAAAGACATGGCCAAGAAACCAACCAAAACCCAAATCCTTCTTGCCATGGCTACTGATTTATTGCAGCGTTTAATTATTTATTTATACTCCATAAAGTGCTATAAATGTCAATGTGGATCAAGACCAATTCTTGATCTTACCATAATTGTGTACATTGCTAATGCAAGAATGTGCTAAGTAATATTATATAACAGTGATTTGTGCACTTCCATTCCACTGGAGGACCTGCTCTTCTGTTGAAAAATGGATTAACTATGTTCACATTGCCTAATAACATGCATGCCTTTAACCTGGTCTGCTTAAGCATGATTAACATTTTTGTATTATGACAAAATACTAATTGCACAGTTCTGCTGCTAGAATTTGAACTGGGACATGGAGTCATTTTCTTCTTTTCCTCTGCCCCCCATGTTGTTGTAAATTCAAATGTATTACTTTCAATGCAGAGTTTTGCAAACTTCAGTGGAAAGAAAAGGAATAAAGAAATACTATCCTACCAATATCTAAAGTAGAAATATTTTCTTCTCTGCTGCGGGCATTCGTGCTATCAAATCTAAATACAACGCATGCCATCATCCAGCTGTCAACCACTGCATCCCAACCAGAACTTCATCTGGTGTAAATCAGATAGGTCCATTGACTTTTGGAGCATTTCACTGCTTTACATCCGCTGTGGAATTGGCCTAGATAACTCTACATGAGTCCTAAACTACGTGGTTTCTGAGCTGAAGTGGATTGGTAGGCCAGCTTTATTATTTTACCTGCAGTGCAAAAGTTAACAAAACCAGAAACTCTTATTTTATCATCTGATCCCCCATTTCTTATCCTTCTCTTATGACCTGATTTTTTTCCAGGAATGGAAGGAGACTATTGAAAAATTATTATAATGATACTAATAATGAGCAAAATTCAGAACATATGAAGCTTTATTTTGGGTTCAGATATTCATCCAACAAACAGACTATTTATATGGGACATAAAAACCATATTTAATAGACCTGTGTAGAGATTGGAGACTCTGTTTTATGGAGGTGTTTGAGATTTTGAAATTTGTTTTCATTCCAATTTGGAATTAAACCTGAAAATTTCAAAATTCTCTGCAAAAGAAAAATAAAAAAACCCATTTTGTTCGGGGTTGTTTGGCTCTATTTTTACTTTTTACATTTTTATGTGATATTTTATATTATACTGGAAAACTGAAATACTGAAAAGTCATTTTGATATGAAAAATCAAAACCTTTTGTTCTGAAACTGTTGATATAGGGTGTTACACTATTGTCTAAACTTTTTCTCTTTTTTTCTCCTAAAATATAATTTTGGCAAAATCAACATTATTTTATGAATTGTTTTGGTTTAATAGAATTTCATTTTCTAATGGAAAACTGTCTCATTGTTGATTTTCTGAACAGTTCCATTATGTAGCCAACCTTCATTGATTTAGAAATCATGGTGGAAATGTCAGCAGAATATAATCACTCTTGATATGTCCAGACTTTCTAAGTGAGGTGTGAACTAAGAAATGGTTAGGATGCAGAAACATGAATTCTGACCTGGATTTGATTCAGAATTAGCAATAAATGTATAGTTTATTCAACAAATATTGCATCATTTCCTGGTCTGCAAAGAGATCATTATTTGATCAAAATTATTTGCTAATCGCTGTTCTGTAACTCATTCATGGCAGATAATTTTGAATATTTAATTTTTAAGCTGTTATGACTGTTTTACTTTTTGACCTGATATAAATAGCCTTTTCAAAGTATAGAATATGGGTGGGGGGTTGGTCCAAAGAATAGCGCATACCCTTACAGTCTCAATGGCTATGTCTATACTTGCAAGTTAGGTCGACTTAAGGAGGCTTAAGTCGACCTAACTTAGTCCCTGTCCACACCAGGCTTTCATTAAGTCAACTTAAGAAATTCCTTAAGTCGACTTAATGAAAGGTTACGTCGCCTTAATAAGAACTGCCGGTTAGGTCAACCTAACCCTTAAGTCGACTCCTTAGGTTGACCTAAGCCCAGTGTGGACACTTAAGTCCACTTTATTAGGTCGACCTAAGGGCAGTTATGTTGACTTACTAAGTCCCCATTCAGGGGAAGCACTTTGTTAAGTCGACCTAATAAGGTTGACTTTAGGTCTACTTTAAGTCAACCTTATTGGGTCAACTTAACGAAGTTGACCTAACTTTTTGTAGTGTAGACATAGCCAATGACTTTTATTGCAGATTAACGGAAACAACAAAACAGGGAAAAACAATAACAAATTCTCCATGACAAGACAGATCACAGGATGAACCTTGTATGTGAAATACTGCATCAATTCTGCCACATAAATAGCAGCAGCTCCTACAGACAGCAAACTACTATGAAGTTAGAAGTACAAATGCAGAAAATAAACTCACAATTGTTACCTAACTTCATAAGATACTTGACCACTTCTCACAATGCATAGGCTGCTGTACAGGGAGCCCAACCAGAACAAAGTGCTGTGTAGTGCCCAACGATGGCCTTTCTGCATCTAACTCACTTCTCTGAATAGTAATTCTGTTGCCAAGGGTCCTCCATAACTGCAGAGAAGGTGACTGGCTTTGCCACAAGCTCCTTCTTGATTCTGCCATTGCATAAAAGTGTTGTGCAGTTAGCAGACTAATCAGTGTTAAAAACAGAGAGGAGAAAGTTTTGTTGGCTCAGGAAGATTAATTAATGTCTTATTCAGGTTCCTCCTTTGCAGGAAAGTAAAGTTTACAGAAGCTGAGTAGATGAGCTGTAAACTTCATAATAGCCAGCTGTGTATTGTATCTTCCAAGCAGACACCCCTATACTGTAACCACATGGGTGAATGGTACATTAGTGCACTTGTTCTTATGAGCGAATGGTGTACTCATGGAATTTATTGTCAAAAGGGCAATATGGACATCAATTGAGATAAGACTTGTTTAAAGTGTGTTTGCCTTCTTGTTTATGCTCTTTTATCTATTATAAATAATATATTGTTGGAGGAGGAAAATACAAGTAATTTCAGTAGATAAAATAAGGTAGAGGTGTTGTGTACTAAGCAAATATATATGCTACTGCATTGTAAACTCAGATCTGAGTTAGTCAGCACAGAATAATTGTGAGCCATTTACCCAGAAGAATTGCAACATTCTGCAGTTCCTCTAACTCGCTTTTATTTTACTGACTTTGGCCAATTTGGAATGGGAAATGCAACTGATTCCCTGGGTACTGTGTGTTGCTTGGGTTAGATAAGATTTTGTAGAGATTTAAATATCAGTTAATTCAAGCTCCCTTCATGGAGAGACGCATTAAATGCTTCTAACAGGCAAAATTTACTGCCCAATAAAGCTGCTTTATGCCAAGCTTCTCTGGGCTCCTGATTTCTGGGTAAATTAGATGGGTTTTCTTATTGTGACAAATGACCAGTTTTCAAGAATCCTTCTCATCAAAACAAGAACAGTTTGTCCACATTCTGTGTAGATAACAATAATCTTAAGCTGTCTTTGGGATCCGGCCTGCCTGGCACCTTTTGCTGTTCCTAGTCTTCCACCATTTTAAAATGGCATGTAATTTCAGACAATTGTTCAGAGTCTTCATCTGATAACTCCTATTTCAGAAGGCTGTTAGCTGTTGGCTGAACCCAGGGAGCATATGTACAAGTATTATATCATTAAGATGGCTTTGTTGAGTAACGGACCAACATGGCTCACTTTTAGAAGGACGCTCTCATGCTGCGATTGCTCACATTGTGTGGTGCCACAATCTGTGAGAAATCCCATTTAAATGTCATAAATTATAAATATAAAACATATAGTCAAATCAATCCATAATGTAAAAATCAGTACAAGTTAGATGATCATGTGGGCGTACTCATGGAATCAAGTCCTATCCAGAGTGAGAAAGGATGGCAGAATGGGATTCTTAGGACCAAATTGTGGTGGATTCCACTCAGGGGCAGAATTTATCAGAGGCACGGGG
This sequence comes from Pelusios castaneus, assembly GCA_007922175.1. Classification (NCBI taxonomy): domain Eukaryota; kingdom Metazoa; phylum Chordata; order Testudines; family Pelomedusidae; genus Pelusios; species Pelusios castaneus. The sequence goes on along the minus strand of ML685945.1, from coordinate 1,349,201 downwards.
AGTCATTGCCTCCCTTGATTGGCTGGCCTCTGCCTTGCCCCCCTGCCAGCTGAGGGATCTGGCCTGGAACCACTGGCCGGCAGTGGTGGAGACTGGATTGGCCCTGGGGCTTCCTGTCACTGGCCAAGAGGGTCTGGGGCCACTGGCTGGCAGCGGCAGGGGTTGGATTGGGCCCAGGGGTGCCCATCACTGGCCAGCAGGGGCCGGATCAGGCCCAGGACCACCCGCTGCTAGTCAGCAGTGGCAGGGGCTGGATCTGGGCTGGGCAGCCAGCCAGCCATGGCAGGGAATGGATCTGGCCCTGACCAGGTCTAGAGGCCACAACAGCCACGGCCTGGGACCCGGGGCTGCCAGTGGTGGCAGGATCTGGCCCGGCCCCAGTGGCATGAGCTGGATCAGGCCCAGGTGGTGAAGGATGGAGGTGTGGGGTAAACTGTAGAGCTGCCTTGCTCCCAAATCCACCCATGGTCCCACAGGTCAGTGTTCGTTGTGTGCCCCTACCCTTCATACACAGTTCAGGAAGGATGCAGGTGTTGCCCCTACAGAGCCTGTAGTATAGGGTTGTCAACATGGTGCTCAGGGGCCGCTTCCATCCAGCTCTTGACTGTCTCTGCAGGACCACACTCTCTCCCTAACAGAGGGGACTGGGGGGGGGCATTATTGCGAAGCAAAGTTTCACATACATGGCACTCTGCGATGCTGTGAGAGTGCGGTACTATTTTGATTTATGGTATATACGGCCCACTTGAAGTATGTTTAAGTCAAATCTGGCCCACCATAGCAAATGAGTTTGACACCTCTGCTGTAGTAGATTGTGCCATTAGTTCTGGCAGTTCCTGGTTCTGTCTCTGATATTGGCCAAGATGGTGGCATTTTGCCACAGCTCTAAACTGAGGATACTTGGAACTGCTTTGCCACAGAAGGATTACCAGCTGTCACTTGTTCCAGCAGTTCTCTGGTTACACTGGAGGAAGTAGCACCCTCTGCCTGCTTGATAAATTGGCCGGCAAATTTCAGATGGGAGGCAGAACTGCAGACCCACTTAATTTCAACCCTCTTTTTATTAGGTTGCTCCCTGAAAAACTAATCTGATATCACCGTCATGTCCCCCAGAACTCCATATATTGTAATGCACTCCTGCTGGGGACACACTGTACTCTTTTTAAAAGGCTAGGCTTTGTTAACACAAAACTTTGGAATGTCTCTTATCAAAGGCAATTGGCTGATTTGAAAAATTGGTGGAGAGGGGAGGTGAACGAGAAAAAGCTGAAGACTGATGCCAGAAAGGCATTTCAGCAGTATGGAATCAATGATTCATATGCCTGAAGTCTCTCGGAGTGTTATATATTGCAATATTCCAGAGGTTCTAAATCCTAGGGCAAGTGAGAAATGAAACACTAGGACCGCTGTGTATTCTGAGTCATCACACGGTCACTCGTTTTGCCAAGCAAATTTAAGGGAGTAGTAGTTTTTAATTTTTTCTCAAACAGTCATGAGCAAGCCTCAGAAGATAGAGGATCGGGATGTAAGAACATAAGAAAAACGTAAGGATGGCCATATTGGGCCAGACCAATGATCTGTCTAGCCCAATATCCTATCTTTCAGCCATGGTCAGTGACAGGTGCTTCAGAGAGACTGAACAGAACAATCATTGAGCAATCCAACCAATGTTGTCCACTCCCAGCTTCTGGCAGTCAGAGGCTAGGGACATCCAGAAGATTGGGATTCATCCCTGATGATCTTGCTAATATCTACCAACAGAAGTGTCTTCTATGAATTTATCTACTTTTTTTATCTTATTATAGTTTTCCTTTCACAACATCACCTGGCAACAAATTCCCAGGTTGATTGTGTGTTGTGTGAAGAAATACTTCCTTTTGTTTGTTTTCAAACTGGTGCCTTTTAATTTCATCAGGTGACCTCCAGTTCTTGCTTTATGTGAAAGAATGAGTAATACTTCCTTATTCACTTTCTTCTTATTAGTCATGATTTTACAGAGCTCTATCATATTTTTCCTTCGCCGCCCCTTTTCCAAGATAGACAGCCCCATTCTTTTAAATCTCTTTTTATATGAAAGTAGTTCCAGACCCTTTAATCATTCTGTTGCTTTTCTCTGTACCTTTTCCAATTGTAATATATCTGGGTTTTTTTCAGATGGGCACCCAGACATGTATGCAGTATTTAAGGTGTGCGCGTACCATTGATTTATATAGTGACATAATTTTCTATCTTATTATCTATCCCTTTCTTAATGGTTTCTAACATTCTGTTAGGTCTTTTGACAGTAGCTGCACATAGAGTGAATGTTTACAGAGAACTATCCACAATGACTCCAAAATCTCTTTCTTGAGTGGTAACAGCTAAGTTAGATCCCATCATTCTGTATGTATTGTTGGAATTGTGTTTTCCAATGTGCATTACTTTGCATTTGTCAGCATTGAATTTCATCTGCCATTTTCTTGCTTAGTCATCAAGTTTTGTGAGATCCCTTTGTAATTCTTCACAGTCTGCTGTGGACTTTAATTATCTTGAGTAATTTTGTATCATCTGCAAATTCTTCCAACTCACTTTTGACCGCCCCTTTCCCAGAATGTTTATGAATATGTTGAACAGCACAGGTCCTGTTTAGATCTCTGGGGACACCATAATTTACCTTTCTCTATTCTAAAAACTGACTATTTATTCCTACTTTTCTTTCCTATCTTTTAATGGGTTACTGATCCATGAGAGGACCTTTGCCTTATCCAGCACCTGCTTACTTCAAAGCCTCTGGTGTGGGACCTTGTCAAAGGCTTTCTGAAAGTACATTATATCCACTGATCACTCTGAATATGTTTGTTGACTCCCAAAGAATTCTGATAAATTAGTGACACATGATTTTCCTTTACAAAAGCCATGTTGACCGTTCCCCAACAAACTGTGTTTATCTCTCTGTCTGATAATTATGGTCAACCAATTTGCCTCGTATTGGAGTTGGGCTTACTGGCCTATAATTGACATGATGACCTTAAGAGCTTTGTAAAAAAAAAAATTGGTGTCACATTAGCTACCCTCTGATCACTTGGTACAGAATTTGATTTAAATGATGCATTACATACCACAGATAGTAGTTCTACAATTTCATATCTGAGTTCCTTCAGAACTCTGGAGTGAATATTACCTAGTCCTATTGACTTATTAATATTTAATTTATCAATTTGTTCCAAAACCTCTTCTAACGGATGCCTGAATCTAGGACAATTTTGCAGATTTATCACTTAAAAAGAATGGCTCAGGTGTGGAAATCTTCCTCACATCCTCTGAAGTGAAGATCAAAGCAAAGAATTCATTTAGTTTCTCTGCAATGTCCTTATCTTCCTTAAATGCTCCTTTAATACCTTGATCATCCAGTGGCCCCAATGATTATTTAGCAGTCTTTCTACTTACGATGTACAAAAAATTTTCTGTTAGTTTTTGAGTCTTTGCCTAGTTGCTCTCCAAATTCTTTTTTGGCTTCCCAAACAATAAATTTACACTTGAAATACCAGAGTTTATGCTCTTTTCTATTTTCTTCAAGAGGATTTAACTTCAAATTTTCAAAATGATGTCTTTTTGCCTCTAATTGCTTCTTTTATTTTGTTTAACCAGGCTGACAATTTTTTTGATCTCTTGCTATGTTTTGTAGTTTGGGGTATACATTTAATTTGATCCCCTCTTATGGTGTTTTTTAAAAGATTCCATGCACCTTGCAGGCATTTAACTGTTACGATTGTACCTTTTAATTTCATTTAACTAGCTTCCTCATTTTTAGAGCCCTGCACGCATTCACAAATGTGGATCCAGATCTGATCCGCACCCACCCAATGTCAGTCTCTATCTGATTTATGATCCACATGCCATGTTTTATGTGTATCCATAACCACATCCACAACCAAGGTTGGGCTCACAGTCAGCATTTTAGCCTTTGCTTGGCTCATTCCCCACATGGATCCCGTCTATTTTTTCCTTTTCTTGTTTGTGGTTTGCACACTGTGCTGTCAATAAGATTTCCTTGGCCACCAATGAAATCTCTGATTGACAACATGTCATGTGAGCCCCAACAAGAAAAGGAAGAAGTGGGTGGGGAAGGCATGGGCAATGAGCCAAACAAGTAAATGACAGTGAGTGGTGTCTCTCTAAGCCCCAGCCTGTTGTGACTGAGACTCTGATTAGCTGGCAGACTATGGTCAGAGGTCAGCTGGGATTGGCTGGAGCGCTTCCTTGTTCCCCTGTGTGTGCTGCTGACAAAGATCATAGCAGCAGCTGCCGGGATCGATCATAAAAATAGAATTTACATCCATGGGCCAATCTGCAACAACAGGGGTGCAGATATCCACACCCACATCCACAGATGCAGATACCTGGGGATCTGAAGCAGATACATATGGATCTGCTGAGCTCTATTCATTTTTGTGTAATTACCCTCCTTAAACTTAAATGCTATTGTGGTGGCCTTCTTTGGTGTTTTCAACCCCAAAAGCCTGAATAATTACACAAGCTATCCATATTTCTGTCTTTATTCTGCCCAACAGGGCTGAAAAGTAACCAAGAATGGTTTCTCTCATGAGATTTCTGATACTTTCTGCTTGTTTTGTATCTAATAGCTTTTCCTGGCGACATTTTGGTAATTCTGCTTCTTGTCCTGGACAGCCATATACAAAGGACTAGCAATTGGGATGGAGAAAAAGATAATATCTACAACTTAGAACTCAAAAGAAGATTCTCTTTTAGATCGTTCTTATTTTATTTGAACCATTTGGTCCACATTTAATCTCAACTTGCCCTCTTTAAACAAACTGCTCATTCAGTCTAGCTAAATGTCTGAGAAGTCTGGCAGTGTTTAGTAGTTTCCATTTCACTACTGATTGAATTGGCAGGTCATGGTTATAGGTTCTGTGTGAATGATTTCCCTTATGCTTAGCTTTAAAAAAAGGAAAAAAAAAAAACACATTTCTTTTCTATAGTCTCAAACCCCTTTTGCTGGGAGATTTAGTAGTAAAATTTGGCTTCTTCTTTTTTTCCCCATTGTATTGATTGTAAAATGACATTAGCCTTTAGTACATCTAAAACTTGGCACTCATGTTTCTTCAGATATGGAATCCAATTCTCTAACTGGCCCCATAAATACAAGTTTAAAAATAAATCCCCGTATGTGGACAGCAAGAATTGTGTTAAGATTTTTTTCTCGTTTGGAAAAGTGAGGAAAGGATAGTTTTACCTTCAATTTTCTTTATCCTGCAATTGTTTTCTAAGACAGTAATATAGAGACTGCTGCACGAATAGCTTGTTGTTGGCAGGAAATTCTTCACTGGAATCCATTAAAGGCACTGAATACAGAAGACATATCGATGACACTCGTATATATCTAATCCTTTTTCTTGGAGGACTAGGAAGAGTAGCTAGGCATGGGAACCCTCACCTCACTCATGGGCTAATATTGTTGATATGAATGCTTAGTGATCAGTGTGAATACTAGTGAGATATGGTACACCCAATTTTCAGATCAATAAGGTTTAATGGGCAAAGTTTTCTATAGATATACTAGCTATATACAAAGCCTAAATTAACTACAGCATATCATACTCACTAAGCCTGGAGAGCTAAGAAGACACTCAGAAGGTTGTATACAGGAACATTTTTCTTCAGGAGCCCTACCCAGGATTCTGTGGTCTCTAATCCAACTGGCAGCCCCTCCTGTGGAATCAGGTATTGATGGAGTGTGCCACTTTGTCTAAACAATAACTTCTGATACCCTTCCATAAATACCTTTCACCTAATTACCTCTCTATTCATTATCGTATATGCTAATTACCTAAACTGGGTTCTTACCCTTGACTACATTCCATTCTTACCATGATAATTGGGGTCGTTAAAACAATATCTGTGATAGGAGGGGCAGTGTAAAAATATGCCCCTTGGCAATGAAAAAGTCCACCCCCAGATATTCAAGGATAACTTGTTTTTCTCATCACCATTATGTATGTGCTGCTGCAAGCATACATGCTGTGTATTTTGACTTGTTATGTGCCATGATGTGCAGAAACTGAGACATCTGCAAGGTTACTCAGTAGTCCTATTCATCTTTGCCAGCCAGAAGATGCCAGGCTTCAGGGGTCAGAATAGCCAAGCAAGCAACTGAAGCTACGCTAGGCCTACAGGGCAGTGGTAAGGCCACTGAAATTGCACTGGGCCTCCAACAGATATCAGCACTAGCTTCTTTCTTAATCTATTATTTTCCACTTTCTTAATCTTAGTTTTTTGAGTATAGCATGAACAGCAGCAGATTTGGAGGAAAGAAAAATATTGCAACCTAGAAGGTTGCTCCAACCTTTTCACACAATTTGTTAGAAGACTTTCTAAATAAAATCTGGGCGTTTTCTTTATACAAGCTCAAATGAAAAGGAGCAAACTGATAGCAGACTTGGTCCCATTAATCCCTATGACCAATACCAGTCACTTGTGCCATTAGATCCATAATGCTCATGTTAACGATTCATCTTATTACTGGGATTAAATATTTACCAAGACATCATTATCAACCACAGAAGCTCAAAATTAGGTAAAGAATAAGATGCTAAGTTAACACTAGGTGTTGGTTATCAACCACCTGATCAGAATAGAAACCAAAATGAATGGTCACTACCATAAAGGAGACTAATATCATAACCAGTAGCCTTCAGCCCCTAGTCCAGCCACTCCATGCAATCAGATGATTTTCCAGGGCCCTTTTAAACTGGTGGGAGTGTTTTGATTGCACTTCTTAGAGTATTGTTTCTACTCTGAGCTCCTGCTTAAATACTATTTTCTGCCCATTGTCTCACAGGTGTTTAGAATGTCATAAGAACATAGGTCTGGAAGGGATCTTTTGGGTCATTAAGTCAACTACCCTACTATTGCAGGCAACCCCGTCGTATAATCATGACATGGTTACCAGGAGTTGAAACCAAGATCTCTAGAGCTGACAAATGAGGATCTCCAGTAGAGCTGGTTGGAAATTTCCCATCAAAACTGATTTCCCCTGGACAATTTGGTTTTTGATTAAATGGAAGTGCTCATGAAAAGTGTCTGCTTTCTATGGAAAAATTCAAAATTTTGTTGAAAAAACTAAATGTTTTCAGTCAAAAACAACAAATATGGCTGCAAACCTTTTGGTTTTCAGTTTTTCAATAAAAAGTCAAAATCTTCTTGTGGGGAAGAAGTACAAACAGATCTACTCTTCAGTATTCGCTCAACAAGCTGAGAGCAGTGGCAGACTCATTTCCTTTGTGGATCAGATACCAATGTATTACACACATTGAACTTTGGGGTCTTCAGAATCCAGATATAAACCTAAACTTGGCCCCACCACATATAATATTCACTTCTAATAACAAAGCTGAGGGACAGGAAATCAATGTGGGAAAATGTAAAGTAGGATAGAGTAAAGAATAGAGACTAAAAATAGTGAGTGCAAAACACATCCTCATGGGAGATTTTCTTCCAAATAACACCAGGAAAGAAGTTTGATATTTATAGAGAATAGAACTCTAATACCTTCTAAAAGTAAAAATCCAGGAGATAAATTCAGCTGATAAGTACAAATAGTCTTATTGCATCAAAGCATAACTACAAAATAGGGAATAACTGATTAAGTGGTGCTGTTGCTAAAAAGGGTCTAGAAGGTTCTAGTGGATCATAAATAGAATGTGAGTCAACAATATGATGCAGTTGCAAAAGAAAAGCCTAATATTCTGAGATATATTAACAGGAATGTTGTATATAAGACAGAAGAGTTAATTGACCCACTCTACTTGACATTACTGAGGCCTCAGCTTGACTCTTAATGTCCAGTTTTGGGTGTTGCCTTAAGGCAGGGTCGAGCAATAAAATTCCAAAGGGGGCTGGTTGGGGCACGGAGAGTCAGCCGGAGGCCAGGGATAGGGTGGAAAGAGGAGGGAGAGGGGCCTGGAGGGGGAAGGCACTGGGGGGCAAGCTTTTTAACTATAAGGATAATTAAGCACTGGAATAGCCTTCCAAGAGAGGTTGTAGAATCCCCGTTACTAGAGAAAGAACAGATTAGCCAAAGACCTATCCAGTATAGTCTACATATACTAGGTCCTGCCTCAGCATGGGGCAGGGGAGAGGGGGTGGACTAGATGACCACTTAAGGTCTCTTTCAGTCCTACATTTTTATGATTCTAAGAAGGTTAGGCAAGGTCTTTTTTGGAATGCTGTGCTTCATTCTGTATTCCTACTACAACCTATAAGAAAATAGAGGCAGACTAGATCCACTGGAGGACAAATTTATTGTCTTAGGGAATCCAGGAACTAGTCTTTATAGAATAAAAAGGACACTAGGGGCAATAAAATTCATAAAAGAAAAATCAAAGCACAATTACAAAACACGGAATAATTGACTAAGTGGAGCTGTTGCTGAAAAGAATCTAGAAGATTATAGTGGATTGAATTGAAAAAAGCCTAATATTCTGGGACAAACTGAGATGTGTTCAGTATTGACCATATCTGGCAGGTAACACAATAATGAAGAAGCAGCCCTAAGCCCAGTGACAACATTGTGCTTTTATGTGTATGGTGGGGGGCATGTCTGCTCAGATGTGATGGTTAGGAGTGAGTCAATCTATGGGTACATCCACACTGGAGCCTTGGGTTGACTTGAAGATGGTTAAGTCGACCTACAGACCGCCACATCCACATTGGGCACTTATTAAGTTGACTTAAGTGTTTCCTTAAGTCGATTTAATAACACCACTTCTGAAGGTTGACCTAATACTTAAGTCAACCTTATTAAATCAGCTTAAGCCAGTGTGGATGGGGAGTGCCCTTAAATCGACCTAATTGTCCTCCAGGCCCCGGTGCAATGTGGGACAGCTACCAACAATGCACAACTCCTCTGTCGATCCAACACCTGCCAGTGTGGACGCTGGCAGTCAACTGGAGTTTTCAGTGTGGACTTAAAGTTGACCTTGTTAAGTCGACATAACAGAGCCTCCAGTGTAGTCGTACCCTATGTGACATCATCTTATGGCACACCTATGGGGAAACAATCACTGGGATTAGTGCCACTCCCACAAACAGTCTCAGACATTAGATTAAGAGTTGCTTTGTCCCAGGCACATCCAAGCAGGAATCCAGACTGTCAGAAATAGGAGACCACAGTGCACAGTGAAGGAGTTGACTGGAGATTTCTTCAGTTCCCCCACAGATATCTGAAAATATGTGGTTTTGGAGGGCCTTCTATTTAGTATACAGTCCAATGATGAGCTAGCTCCTGCTCACATGAACTGTCAAGCGTACCACAAGTGGCAGAGTTCCTAGTGTAATTTCACCTATCTGATAGGCTCTTCCAACGCAGATCATGGTACAGTGCTGTGTCTTTCTTTTCTGGAAAAGCAGAGGCTTGGGGGAAGGGGGGGGTGCTCACTGAGACAAGCATGGGTTGTAAAGTTACCTGCTAATCATCTCTTAAGGATGATATAATTTACGTTCAAAATGTCATGGCATACAATTCAAGACCAGTGGTGTCTTAAAGAATCCTAGGTAATATTCAAATAGATGGACTGAGTGATTGAAAACAGTCAATGATAACAGAGTTTTAATGTGTTACGTGATGGATGAATGTACAAGGGAGGAATCGTTGTGGGAATAGGAACTGTATCTTAACTGATGGTTATGACAGACAAATGATTGATGGTACTCTGTTTCCTTCCATCCTTATTTTCCATTGCCAATTAATAACCCATTGTCAATGCATAGTTACGGTGTCTTATTCAACTTTGGGTCACATTGCAAAGCAATTTGCAGAAACCTGCACTGCAAATAATATGAACCAAATCAAACAAAATATCATTAGCTTGGGTGGGATATTATCTGCGTTCTAGGCCTTAGCTGAAATTATTTGGTTTTAGATTTTTGGCAAATTTCATGTTTAAATACAATCTCTTTGAATTCTTTAAAGCTCACCAAGATGACAGCAAAACTTTACTAAGTTTTCACTAAGTGAGAGCATTTGGAACAAATGTTTCTATTCTCAGCATTATATCCATTCTATCGAAATAAGTGTAAGACACCATCCTTAGATAGCTTCAAAACAAAACAAAACTCCAAAACCCCTATATTTTTTTCCTGGGAATTCTGTTATTCAACATGTGAACAGATATAATTCATTGTTCTCTTATTAAGTGTAATGTCACAATGTGGTATCTGTGTATATTTCTCAACTTGCTAAGGACCAAATGCAGAAAAAATTAATTAATTTGGAGCACCAAAAATAGCAAAGCAAAAATAATTTCTTTAAACTTGACATATAGTCATCACATGAAATTAGCCTAAGAAACAGGTTTAGCACCACTTGTATCAAATTGTTAAGGGTTGTGCTTAAAACTCAAAGCATACAGTAAGATTATCAAATATATTAAGGAGCAATCGAGAAATATAATGAAGTAGTGCTGTGATGTCTGAAAAGATGGATGTTTCCATATACATTTTGTGTGGCACTGGGTTTGTTGATGATACTTCCTTTGGATTTCCTGTACTGTATCAAAAGTTATCAAATACAATGAAAGAACATTTCATAAAGAATAACAGGAAAGGGCATTGCGATGCTCTTTGTAGGACTATCCTACACACTTTGTTAGACGAATACGAAATAAAATACAGAGTAAAGGCGTTTGCTGCTTATAAGTGTGATGAATAGCATATTCTTAACATTGATTACATTATATCTTACAAGCTGTTTTGTAACCTATTATTCTTGCTCTGTACAGCACGGCCTACCAACCACCGACCTACGGAAAGCTCTGTCTCCACTGGCTCATCAGCCAGTAGTTTTGGCAGTGGATATAGCATGGATGGTGAAGGAAACAGCAGCACCCCTGGGGAGAACAATCTGTTTCCTATTCCAAGAATGTAAGACTTTTTCTTTAATGCACTCTGTTCTCCTGACAGTACTACATACAGCAATTTGAGGCCTCAGGTTTCCTTATATGTTATTTCTTCCCAAGACTTGTGTTACACAATAAAAGCTAACAGCATTTGACCAGCTAGGACTCTCATCAGAGTACATACTTGCATTTTCTACTGTTGCACAGTTAGAAATGTTGATAGCCCACTACACCCATGATTTTGCAGGACAAACTAATGGCTGTATTACAGAAGCAATCTTATCCTCTATCTCTCCACGCACATTTGTAGAGATGGGCTTGGAACAAAAAGTGCTGATGGAGAACAGAAATTCTGCCAAATTTGGAGATGTTCAATTTGGGTTTTAAGTTGGCCCCATTCTAGACACAGGTACTAACAGCTAAATTCAGATCCAAATCTCTATCCAAACCTCCCCAAAGTTTTAGTGTAAATTTATAGCTCAGCCCCATTTCTGCAGTGTCATAGAAGTCTGAGGAGGAATTCTTCATAAAATCAATTCTCTTTACAATACAGGAATATTCTCCAGAGTCCAGTAAGTCTCACAATCAGAAAGTTTATCCTGATTTTACAAGACTAAGTTTTATTATTGTTATTCTTATCCATCGTGGCTAGTCATACCCCTTGTACCCACTTAGATAATTCCTCTTCCTTTTTTATGTTAACAGTCTTCAGGTAGACATAGATAAATTGTTTTCCAATGCTGTATGGTCCATGAAACATTTGCTGACGGTCTTTGAAAAGCTAGCTGGTCAACATTCTGGCATATTATTTTAGCCTATTCTCTCCAGCACACAACCTCACCACTGTGTGCTACTAACAGATAGTTATTGCTGCTAGGAATAGTATTGGCTATGGCTTGGCACCCTTTGGCCCTTTTTAGAGGGGGCTAGAAAAAATGGGGATGTCTGAGACCTAACAGTAACACGACTGCCATTGCCACAAAGGAGTCTGAATGCTGAGCACCTTTGTTTTCTCCAACTACAACTCATAGAATCACAGAAGATTAGCAGGGGTTAAAGTAAGGGGGAACGCATCGGAACGCAGTTCCAGGGCCCACAAATTTGAGGGGCCGCTCTCCTCTCCATTCTGTGTTACCCAGTGTAGTAGCCTGGGAGCTGACCCTGCCTGTGAAGACTGAGGTAAAAAAAGCTTTGAGTACTTCAGCCTTCTCCGCATCATCCACCATGAGGATAACTGCCCCATTCAGTAAGGGACCTACACCATCCCTGATCCTCTTCTTGTTATTGACATACTTGTAGAACACTTTCCTGTTATCCTTCACATCCCTTGATAGCTGCACCTCTAACTGCTCTTTGGCCTTTCTGATTTTATCCCTGCAGGCCCGAGCAATATCTTTATATGCCTCCCTAGTTATTTGTCCAAGCTTCCACTTCTTGTTAGCTTCCCTTTTATGTTTCAGCTCACTGCAGAGTTTTCTGCTAAGCCATGCTGGGCGCCTTCCATAATTGCTGTTGTTTCTGCACACCGGAATGGTATCTTCCTGTGCCTCTGGCAGGGTTTCTTTAAAATACAGCCAACTCTCTTGGATGCCTTTCCCCTTCAGATCAGCATCCCAAGGGATCCAGCCCATCAGTTCCCCGAGGGAACCAAAATCTGCTTTTCTGAAGGCCAGGGTGTGTGTTCTGTTTCTTTCCTTTCTTCCTTTGATCAGGATACTGAATTCTACCATTTCATGGTCACGGCTGCCCAGGTTGCCATTCACTTCTACTTCCCCGATCATTTCTTCTCTGTTTGTGAGCAGCAGGTCGAGATGTGCAAGCCCCTAGCTGGTTCCTCTTAACCGTTACAGATTTTGGGAAGAGGAGAGTCTGTTAATAAACTTTCAAAAGATGTGATTACAAGCTTCTACAAAAAGAATTTAGCATCTCTGAAGTAAAGGAAATGTTTCTGTTTATAGAAGCAAGTGTATCTCCATTTTAAATCATATTCTCTGCAAAATTATTGTCTTTTCTTTTATTTATGAAAAATATTTGGCACCCTTTAGGGATGTCAGGAAGTAATTGATTCTTCTCTCTTTGCATTGTACCAATGCCCTTTCTGTTTGAAGACTTCTTTGTGCTTTGGTATCTTATGTTTAAGGCTTCACTGACAGCTACAAAAATGCTTTTTTTTTTTTCCCCCTCCTTTTTTTTAAACAGAGGGAAGATGAGCCAGAATGGACAAGAATCTGTAAAGCAGTCAGGAGTGGGATTAACCGATACAGAAGGTAATGAAATACAAACAAGATTACCAAGAGGTACCTGACAGTTTATGCAAAAGAATAATTACTCTTTAAACTTTTCACATTATGAAGTGTTAACTAAATCTGAGTTTGTATTACAGTTTTAAGGCCTGATTCTGGAGACCCTTGATACACCCTAGTAATGTCAAGGGATTTTCATGCAGATGAGAATCAGACATTATCTGTTTATTTAAGGTCATTAAATAGCCACATTACAATCAATAACAATTCCCATCCTTCATAACATTCTTGTTGCCTTTCATGTACCTGGGGGAAAAGCGTATGGTTAATATGTTCTATGGAATTGATTCTTTGCCCCACTGAATTCAAAAGACTTCTGTGGACCCTGGATCAGGCTCTTTTTAGTACATTTCAGGCTACCTACTTCACACAAAGAACACATAATATGTTGTGGCTCCATCCAACATTAAGTTAAAATAAAGGAATTGGGACTGACTGCTGGCCTACTCAGATAAAGCTCTTTGTCTATGTCTACACTGGCAAATTAAGTCGACTTAAGGAGGCTTAAGTTGACTTAAAGAAAGTCGCGTCTACACCAGACTTTCATTAAGTTGACTTGAGAAATTCCTTAAGTCGATTTAAAGAAAGCTTAAGTCGACTTACTAAAAAACGCCAGGTAAGTTGACCTAACTCTCATTAGGTCAACCTAACCCTTCTTTAGGTCAACCTAAGCCCAGTGTGGATGCTTAAATCCACTTTGTTAAGTCGACCTAAGGGCAGTTAGGTTGACTTAACAAAGTGGACTTAGTCCATGTCCATGAACACCACTTTGTTAAGTCAACTTAAGGTCTACTTTAAGTTGACTTAAAGTCGACCTTATTAAGTTAATTTAACAAAGTCGACCTAGCTTTTCCTAGTATAGACATAGCCTTTGAGAATGCTGATTTGATGGAGAAGTTCTTGAGTGTTTTTATTTAAATCTATGAGGAAAGTAAGTGTCTATGCCAATGAGACAATGAGTTAGTCAGTGCTTTGTGAGGTTCCCTGCACAGCTCTCTCAAAGTTGTTTTGCCACAAATATAACAACCCCCACTAATTTTGCCATGGGCATTGACTCAGCAAATTGCAATAGTCATTTCTGAAATGGGCCATGCTTTTGTGATGTACAGCAACAGAATGAAGTATCAAAGAACAGTCTTGGTAGGAATTAACAGGATATAGCCAAATGTCCATAAAAGGGGGGATTACAGTTAGAACAAGTTGGAAAACAATGCTTTTTTTTCCGTGGGAAAAAATCTCATTTTTGGTGAAACATCAAAATGCCAAATATTTCCTCCAAAAACATTTATTGCAGTTTTGAAATGCCACTGTAGTGCCTCATGGAAATTATAGTTTGGATGTCTTAGACTCCCATTCTCCTCTCTAGGACATGCTCCCCAGTCAGACTACATCTCCTATGATACATCAAAATCTCCTCTCTGGGTGAGAAGAGGAGTTGAACCTACTATGGGAGTCATGGTGCCTCATGGGACATGAAGTCTATCTGGGGAGCTTGACCTATGTAAGAGAATGGAAACAGAAAGTTTCTGTGAAAAAGTTTTGTCAAAGCCCCAATTTTTCATTGCAAAACAGTTTCAATAGAAAATTGTTGATGAGTTAGAACTAAAGTGTGTCCATGAAACTCATTTTCACTTGTATTAAATCCCTACATTAATCTGGGCCTGAAAGCTTAGTACACAGATCCCTGGTGCTACCAACTAAAAACACAAAAATCTGGCATGTTCGTGGAAACAGCTTATGTTTCAGTCTTTCATGCAAATCTCTTATTCTCTAAATAATATTTTTAGAAGCTGTTATATTAATATGATTTCAACTGGTGCTGCACAGACTGCTAGGCATTTCTGTCAAATGATTCCCACTCAAAAGATGTTTGCTTGCCCTTAAGACACTGAAGCTTTCCATTTTTTTAAATTCTGGCACTGTTGTTTTTAGTCGTCCTGTGCACTTCTATGTGGTCATGAAAAAACTCAGAACATGACTCTCCTTTCACTTACAGTAAACTAAGTCTAGAGTAAGGCCATTGAAGCCAATGGAGTTATGCTGGTGTAAGAAAGTGAGAGAGGAATCAAGCCCTTAGATGGTGCTGGAATCAATTTAATGAGTTCCCATTACTAGTACTCAGAGTAGTTCAGCATTTGGTTCAAATGCAGCTGCATCAAAATTGGCATGTCACATTTAAATGTTAGGGGGGCTGAAGCACATGATTTATCAGGAAAGGCTGAGAGAACTGGGCTTGTTTAGTCTGCAGAAGACAAGGATGAGGGGGCGTTTGATAACACCCGTCAATTACCTGAAAGGGGGTTCCAGGTAGGATGAAGCTAGGCTGTTCTCAGTGGTAGCAGATGACAGAACTAGCAGCAATGGTCTCAAGTGGCAGTGGAGGAGGTCTAAGTTGGATATTTGGAAAATCTTTTTCATTAGGAGGCTGGTGAAGCACTGGAATGAGTTACCTAGCTGGCTGGGATAATTTAGCTGGTGTTGGTCCTGCTTTGAGCAGGGGGTTGGATTAGATGACCTCCTGAGGTCCCTTCCATAGAATCATAGGGCTGGAAGTGATCACATGAGGTCATCTAGTCCAACCCCCTGCTAAAAGCAGGACCACTCCCACTAAATCATCCCAGACAGGGTTTTGTTTAACCGAACTTTAATATCTCCAAAGACGGAGATTCCACCACTCTAATCTTCTATAGCTATGTCTACACTAGGGAATTAAGGTCAACTTTGAAAAGGTCGACTTTAATAAGTCGACTTAGAGAGTCCACACTGGACTCTTAATTCGACTTAAAGGGGCCCTTAGTAAATAGGCTTAGAGAGTCCACACTGGACTATGTAAGTTGACTTGTTTGCTCCAGGGAGAGCCAGCCCCGCATGGGGCTG